>JAXIVD010000523.1:10000-25000 GCA_036785275.1 Cancer borealis | reverse complement strand
AAGATTGTGAAGAGCCAGTGTTTGAGGGATATCAGGAAGTACGGTTTTCCTCATAGAATGGTGGATATGTGGAATGGCTTGAGTGAAGAAGTTGTCACAGCAACCAGTGTGCATACATTTAAGGAAAAGTTGGATAAATATAGTTATGGAAACAGGACATAATGAGCCCTGCTCGAAGCCTGTAAATTACAACTAGGCCTCTGACCTCGCTAGGGTCAGGACGTGCCGTCTTGGCGCTCCTCGGAGCAGCCTGGGTCAATGTGTTGACCCTTCCCCCACCCCCTACTTAATCCTCCCTCTCCCCCTCAGTGAGAAGTGGAAGTTCTACACAACTAAGAACAGTGAACTTTTAATAAACACACAACACAGTGAAGTTACTTAAAGCAAAAGAAAGTGAATTGAAGAACTATAAACAATGAAATCGATTGGGCGGACGAGTCTCGACCTCACTGGCCGGGACTGCGAGGAGGGAGGACCATGGGTGCTAATCCATGCTTGCTAATCCCCGCCAGACTATCACCTTCCCGCCAACACAGCTGCATCTCCACCCACCACCCTCAGCTGCACCTCTACCTACCACCTACAGCTGCTCCTCCACATACCACCATGTGGATGATTGTGGCCTCCTACAGGCGGCACCTCCTCCATCACCTGAAGGCGACGCAACCCAACCAGGCTCGACTCCATCACCGGCCTCCAAGGTGCTACAACACCGTCACCAGACACCACCGGGCTGGACAAGGTCGTGAAGCGGACCTCACCTGACCCACGACACACCACCACACATCACAATGCTAACAATTTGTCTCAATAGTCTCATGTAAAGAAAAAAAGTCTTCCACTTCTCACATTTAGAATTAGAATTAAGCAATTTTAAAATGTATATTTTCAGTTTATGACTGCTTTTCTAATAAACCGTTTATTATTATTATTATTTACATATATATATATATATATATATATATATATATATATATATATATATATATAAAACACACACACACATATATATATATATATATATATATATATATATATATATATATATATATATATATATATATATATATATATATATATTCATTTGACACATAATCAAAGATAAATATACATGTGCATAAAAAACAAGCAGCACATAATATCATTTTATCTTTTCAAAATCAATATATAAAAACTATACAACTACAAATTTCATGCATCAAATGAAGACACATCAAAATAACTAACGTATATATTGGTGTATAAGATGACTGGGTGTATAAAACGATTAACAAAATTTTTAGTTAAAATGTAGATTTTAGGCCATACTCGCCGTATAAGACTACCCCCTCCAAGGCAGCCACTCACCTTATAGAAGGTTAGATACGAACTGCACATATGGTAGTCCTAAAATTTTATTGGCATCTAAAAACCTTTTAAAATTTAGTTTTTGTAATTTTAACTAAAATGGTTATGACTTCAAAATCCTTCAAAATCCTCATCATGTTCATCATCTGACATCACAAATTTATCAATGCCATCTTGTGATATATTTGTAAGACAATCACAGTATGGATCAAATTTCGAATCAGATGGATGCTGGTCTACTTCTAGGTGTAAACAAGCCCACGCCAGTACTACTACTAATAATAATCAGTGTGCTCTAGGTGTGAGCTATAAAAGCAGTTCATCAGCTGTAAACTGGAATCTTAGGTCTGAGTGATGTCACCTGGAAAAAACATATGTAAATTGTGTTGGGAGAGACAGGGATTTAATGCTGAAAGGTTAGATGTGGCAGTATCTCTACTCCTTGAAGACTGAGGCTAAGCTTCAAGGCCTTCAACATCCTTCTCCCTAATCAGGTGAGTCCAATGCAGGGACTGAATGGTCTGGACATGTGTTCAGTTTAGTGTTAGTGCCCTATAACTGTTATATCACCTTGTGGGTATGTTGAATGTTTAATCACAGTCTATGTAACCTTGTAAGCCAAGAACATTTTCCGAGTAATGATTGAATGTGTAGCATTTGAGGCTACTGTAAAAGAAAGCATAAACGGTTGGCAACCTGTATTATCAACCCACCCACACACTGACCTGTGCACTTCCATAATACCTCGTCTGGACAACTGCTGTACCACAAAAGAGTGTGTGTCGCTTATGCTGCTCAGCTGAATACACCTCAGCCTCTTCTGACACAGTAATAGGGGTCTTGGTGACAGGTACACTCTCTCCTGCAACATCCAATACCAGAAATTATGATGAGGAACAATCTACTCTTTGGAATGAGTTTTTAGTAGTGTCTCATAAAGTTTGTAAGTAAACTGTTAATTTCACAAGTGATTACTACCAGAAAAGGGGTATTTACCAACATTAAAAGTGCAGTTCAGGTAAAGAATACAAGAAAGTTATTAGAGTAAAAGTACATTAATCCAATTTGCAGGGAAAGCTTTGTGTCAGATCATCAGAAATGCAGGACTCTTGGATGGTTTTACATGTCTGATTAATTAGATGGTGTTACAAGTAAAGTTCTATTTCTATTGCTTTCTGCTTCCAGTAAAGAACTTTACTGAGTTATGAGTTCCTGAGCTGGACCCCACGCTCCATGTTAATGGATCTGTGTGATAAGGATGGCAAAGGAGGAAAAATTTTTCTTTCTGCAAAAAACAGAGCATCTACATAAAGTTCCATGAACATTAACTATCCCTTCCCTCTCACTGCCTAGTTTCATAGTTGGAAGACACAACACAGAGGTGAAGGAAGCTCCACAACCACACTGCTCGGTTCTTTTTAGCCTTCTTTTAAAACATGCACAAAATACGGTGATGGCATTCTTCCCACCTAGCCACTGATGTGTGACCAGGTTGGCTCCCACTACCACAGGGGAATCAAATGATCAAACTGAAGCAAAAACCTCCAAGACAGACATAATTATAAGGTTTATATAACATTTTTAAACTGGGAAAAATTATAAAAATGTTCTCAAATAATATAATCTTCCATCTTCTTCATAACTTAACTCTCATCTGCACTTAAGAATATTAATGTTACCTGTGAGCATGCTTTCGTTGAGTATAGCAGTCCCCGAGATGAGTACAGCATCACATGCCATGGTGCAGCCATCAGGTGGCACAACTACCACGTCACCTGGAACCAACTCTTCACTGCTCACCACAACCTCAACTGTAAACAAAATAAATTTCAAATAAAAGAGAGAGAGAGAGAGAGAGAGAGAGAGAGAGAGAGAGAGAGAGAGAGAGAGAGAGAGAGAGAGAGAGAGAGAGAGAGAGAGAGAGAGAGAGAGAGAGAGAGAGAGAGAGAGAGAGAGCGGGGTGTGTGTGTGTGTGTGTGTGTGTGTGTGTGTGTGTGTGTGTGTGTGTGTGTGTGTGTGTGTGTGTGTGTGTGTGTGTGTGTGTGTGTGCGTGCGTGCGTGCGTGCGTGCGTGCGTGCGTGCGTGCGTGCGTGCGTGCGTGCGTGGGTGGGTGGGTGGGTGGGTGGGTGGGTGGGTGGGTGGGTCGGTGGGTGGGTGGGTGGGTCGGTGGGTGGGTGGGTGGGTGGGTGGGTGGGTGGGTGGGTGGGTGGGTGGGTGGGTGGGTGGGTGGGTGGGTGGGTGTGTGTGTGTGTGTGTCTAACCTGTAATCAGACTTGTATTCTATGATAATTGTATGCTAGATATCCGGCCTTGTAGTGCTGTGTCAGAGCTGCTTTCAATAAAGTTTCCCTACCTGTGCTACTTTACTTTTCTCTTATAAGTATTATCATTTTGACTCACCATTGAATAAAGAATGCTATCTTAGCTACCTTAATTTAACAAGCTACTTTACTAATAGTACTTTTACTGTGCAGGCTTTCATAAAACAACTTCCTTCAAAAACATCACAAACATACCTGAGGTTTTTTCTGAAGTGGTACGCAGCACTGAGACATTGCTGCTATTTGAAGCCTCGACCATGTCATGGAGAGACTGACTTTGCTGAAAAAATTATACTTCTTCATGATTTGTTTAGAGATTAGATAAAGGGTGTGTATTTACTTAGTTGTAATGTACAGGAAAAGAGTTATGCTCATACTGTTCCGTCTCCAAATCTACTATTATCCAGTTTACTTTTGAAGTCATGAATAATTTTTGCATTAATTACTTCTGCATCAAGTTTATTCCAGGCTTCTATGCTTCCATATGGGAAGCTGTATTTTCTTATGTCTCTCTTGCATGTAGTCCTTTTCAGTTACTTTTCGTGTCTTCTATTTCTGTCATCCCACACAAATAGATCTTGTCAAATTTTCCAGACCTTTTGATGCTCTATACACTGCTATAGTCTCCCCTGTCTCTTCTTTTTTTAATAGTTTGGGAGTTTCAGCCTAGAAAGTCTTTCTTCATAAGGTAAATCTCTCAGGCTTGGAGCAATTTTTGTAGCTGTTCTTTGTATTCTGTTATTCTTCTTTATATCCTTCTTTTTAAGTTGTGACCAAATCACTGCCTCATATTCTAACCTCGGTGAATCAATGATGTAATCAATTTGTTAATCACCTTTTCATCCAGATATTTGAAAGCCATTCTTATATTTCTCAGTAACTGATATGTATCTCCTGTGATTTTATTAGTATGTTTCTCTGTACTAGCCTCCTGGCTAGTATCGTGGTCTGACCTTGCATTCACTTGGTCGGCAGATTGAGTCCCTGCCGGGGCTTGTGATGCTTAAGCTGTTTACTGGGGAGAAACTGCTGTGGTCAGACACCACAGTGGTGGGATTGGGCTTGCCTGCCTGACGTTCTGGAGAGCAGCTTCATAGATGGATACCAGAACTGAATCAAGCAACTTTAACTTTAATTTTAAATTATCTGTAATCCATACTCCCAAATCTTTTTCAACATTGGTTTTGTTTATTCATAAATTTCCCATCAAATACTTTCCTCTCTGTCTCATTCTACTACTGCCCATTTCTAGCATTTTAGACTTTTTGGCGTTAAACTCCATTTCCCAAAGTTTACTCCATTTCTGCATCTTATCTAGATCCTTTTGTAAATCCTCACAGTCCCCTTTACTCTCTATTTTTCTCAGTAATTTGTCATCATCTGCGAATACTCATATTACTATTCACTCTCTCTGTCATACAATCTATGTAGACCAAGAACATCACTGGGGCCAATACCGATCCTTGAGGAACTCCACTTTACACACTACACCATTCTAATTTCTGATTTTTTATTACTGTTCTATTTTCTGTTGTTCAAAAGGTTTTACATCCATTTCAGCAAACCATCCTTCAATCCTCCTACATTTTCAAATTTGCAGAGCAGTCTCTTATGATATACCTTGTCAAAAGCCTTCTTGAGGTCCAGGTAGATGCAATCAACCCACCCTTCTCTTTCCTGTGTCCCATCAATCACTTGAGTAAAAGCTTAGTGTGTGTATGTGTTTACTTATTTCATAAACATGCATATTTAATAATACTTGGTGAGTTTATAATTAATTTGATTTACCTTGCGTGTTTCATACAGGGATACGCCAACAGACAACAGGGATATGAAGAAGATGCAGCTGGCATAGAGGTAGTAGTCATCAAAGGACCATAACATTATGGAGGCAATTTGAAAGACGTAGAATGGGTTGAGAACCTCTGTTACTAGAAGGCTGAGGTAGGATCTTACTTCTATACTTATCGCATTGAAGCCATACAGCTGCTGCCTGTAAAATAATAATATTTTCTTTGCATCCTTTATGATTTGTCTTAATAAGACACAATTGTCATACAATGTACTACTGTACAGATGAAAATAATATTTATAGTAACATTTTTTACTTTAGAGTATATTTCATTCTGTTATCTTAATGACTAAGCTCATTCATTATAAAATTACCTCTGCATTTCTTCTTGAACAGTATAGCCTCTAAAGTCATTGAGTAGTGAGCTAATCAAAGTATTTTGATCAAAGCCTCTCAGCCGCAGAAAGAGAAGCTTCTCTGGTACCCAAACATACTTGAGATATTGAAACAGGAAGTACCGTATCACTCTGAAATACATCACAAAAATTAATATTTACACGAGTATTGTTAATTAAATTTTATCCCTGTGGTGGGGACTACATGAATTCTACCACCGTAATCCCTGCAGGTCATAAAAATTTTCATTTTGCAGCAGAATCCAAGTTAGCTCAAATTCAATCATCTGAAATGCTCCAGGAACAAGAATATTTCAAAGGAAAAATATATTCGGTACTGTACTTGACAGCTTATAAAACACGCACTTTGTTCCCCCAAAAAGTCCCAGAAAATCACCCTGTGTTTTATAAGGTCAAGGTTCAACTTTGGGTCACTGGCTAGTGGAAGTCTAGTGCTCCAGTGATGTTTAAATTAAGCCGCAAACATCTCCACAAATGTAAACACAGTGGCGATCACTTCTACACCAACAATGCCAACTCTTTTCTAAGGTAACAATGTATAACAGTATTAATTATCAGTACTTCATATAAAATAACACCAGTCAGGGAGAAAATTAAGTGACAACACTCAACCATGCATGAACATAAACACCAAACTTGATGACATACACAACACCCAATGCTATATAATAATAAATAAGATGAGAAGGGAGTCAGTAGCATATTCATTAAAAAAAATGTGGCATTAGTAATAACATTGATGGCACAGAGGATGACCTTACATATGAAGGTATTGACTCTTCTGATTCTGATGATTTTCAAGAATGTATGAATGATAGTAACCATAATTTTGTACGATTTGAACATAAATAAACTAAGCTAGTTTTAATAAATTTTATGAATAGAGTAAATTTTTTTCACACTTTCCTTTGTTTTAAAAATTTACTAAATATTTTAAATCAAAATATGATGTAGAGAATAAAGAAAAATAATTTTCACACTTCCTTATGTTTTAAAAATGTACTAACATTTTATTACAAGAACTAGCATTACGATTTAGAATAATAATAAGATATTGGGATTTAATAATGATCTAAATACATATGAAACTTCAGCTGACGTGAGGGCCTAACACGTGAAGGCGGAGAAGCGCAAGCTGGAGGAGGGAGTGTGGAAATATCTACCAAAAACCAACTCCTCTTAGCAGACTTAACTAAGTCGTCCTTCTCCAAGCTCCCACGCTTCTTGCTACTCGAGGACGAAGAAGAGGGACGCCTCACGCCTGGGTGGCGACGTTAAACTGCGCAACCAGAGAGACAGAGAGGGTCAGATAAACACCATATGTTGTCTCCTAGGGCAGTAGGAACCAACCCACAGCTCCAAACTGCATAGTAAATAATACATATGGCAGTAAATGCATCTGTAGATCCAGATATATTTCACCCACAGTCAACTTAGGACTGTATAGGAGAAAGCTTCCCAGGCAAACCTCAACCAGGGAAAAGCGGAGTCAGATAAACACCATATGTTGTCTCCTAGGGCGGTAGGAACCAACCCACAGCTCCAAACTGCATAGTAAATAATACATATGACAGTAAATGCATCCGTAGATCCAGATATATTTCACCCACAGTCAACTTAGGACTGTGTAGGAGAAAGCTTCCCAGGCAAACTTCAACCAGGGAGAAGCAAAGCAGCTGACGTGTTCTTGACTGTGGGGAGGTAGAATGTGAACTGATGGTGGAATGGTGGGGGAGCGTCTCATTGGGTACCGCTGTGACGTCAGTTAAATATTGTGACGTGAAATCATAGTTTAAAACCCATTTATTTATTTATTTTTTTCTAAATGTCTGCCCAAACTGAGATAAGTCCTCTGAGTGGCTTAGGATGTTTCAGGACCCCACACGCAGAACCCAGCAAAACCGGAAGGTCAGAATCAACTACTAATTTTCTCCATTGAATCCTTTCATCTTCAATGCAATCTTCCATAATGTGGCACCAAATTAGAATGAATTAGTTGCAATGGCCATTCATACCCTATCTGAAAGACAATTTAAGAAGTTCAAAGATTAAAGAGTATTTACATGAAACATCACCTACCTTTGTTGGGGCACAGTTAGGTGGGTGGAATCTGAGGGTCCAGTGACATGGGTTCCACTTTCTACTTTGACACTGTGGGAAGTAACCACATACTGCTGGGGAAAACCAGTTCCCACATCTTCGACGTTCACAGCCACAACATGTGTCGTCCCATCTCTGTCCTGTCATAATACAATTAAATGCATATTGGTTTGATGATTTAATATTAATTAGTCACTTGGATGACGTTTGTCATCTCTTCTCCATCCACATTGTGTGGTTGTATCCCTCTCCAGAATGGGACTACTTTACTACATACCTCAGCAGGTATCCCTCTCCACCTCTCTGCCACTCATCACTAAGAGATTTCAAGCCAATGACATTTGGCTGGGCGCTGCCTTCACCATCAGAGCAACAGTTATCTTGACGCCTGTTGTTTGTATGGAGTTGCCATTTCTTAAGTTTCCTGTTCTGGTCGAGTGGATATTTCTTAGAGTTAATTTGCTTAATATATTTGTTATTGCACAGAATTTGTTTTCGTCATATTTTCTTAGATTTATGGTGATGGTAGAATCTTCCTGAGGGATTAAAGCAGCTGGCAACGTGCTTCATCTTTAATAAGTCCTGATACCAACAAATCTTCTGGCCTTTACAGTGATACCACTGACAAAGAACTAATGTGGTGATATCATGAAGGGCATTTAGTTATAAATCCCAAATAGAAACTTGTAGGTCTCCATCAACCTTTTCAAACATGGTATTAAGTATATAGTGACACATAAAAAAAACTTTTGGCACTGTCTCACATCTATCTTTTAAACAGCTTCACACAATTAAGTATTAGAGGTACTATTTTGCATAAGAGCCTTACCATGAGAATTAGAGATTCCGCCTCAGCAAGGGAACATTTTCGAAAGTTCCATGTGATCCTCCACTCTGGCCGCCAATAAGTAACCAAGTAAAGTGAGCCAAGAGTTAACACAGACAGAAGATGGTAGAAAAATTTGCGGCAGGGAGATGATCGATACCCAAATAATGTGAGTTCCTCCTCTGTACCTTGCTGTAGTATGGCTTGATGATGTGTCAACCCACCAGGATCTTCTCCTAGCCGGTCGTACGACATCCTGGTCACTGTAAACATATAATTAAAGGTATTTATACAACAAAGAAATTATAAGAATGACAATATATTGATCCCAGTTGTGATCATTTATGTTAATAATACTGTGAATCAAAGAAGAAGTTATACTGGTGCATTTCTTCCATGACCATCCATTACAAGGATCCTTTCAAAGGAGAACAAATGATCAAATATGATGATTTCACACAGCCATGGGCCAGCTGAAACTGTGGTTTTTGGAATGATCAAGTGATAAATGAGGTACTGGTCATACTATAACATTGTATAAAATTGTATAAATGCAGCCTCCCATCGTCTATTCTTGTAAAATGGATCTGACCAAGGAGAGATGGATGGTTTAACTACACAAAGTTTATTATTTCAGAGGTCAGACCAGAGGGATTGCCAACGGCTAAATAGAAAGGAGCTAAAAGAATGGAAATAATTACAGGTTGGGACTTTCGCGAAATGGTATAATTCTAATGGAGTAACAGAATGGGCCAGTGAGTCTATACATTCATTGCCAGTAACTCCAGCATGACTCAGAACCCAACATCATCAACCGACAGATATTTTACGGGCATAAAGGCGAAACAGCCACTCTAGGATTTCATGAACTAAAGGGTAAATAGTATAGACTCTATAGAGGGAGTGTAAGAGGGTGAGAGAATTTTGAGAATCTGTGAAAACTATAAAGGCTGAAGATGGGTAGAAACTTTCTTAAAGAAAAGATAACTTTGAACACACTCGGTAATTAGAACTGGATAAGTTGGGAGGGGAACAGAATATTATGTTATGTTAATAACAATATAATCAATAATAATTATCTAATGCCTATTTTAAAATGCATAGCTTAAGCTAGTGTTTCCTATTTTTTTTTGTGTCTATCTATCTATCTATCTATCTATCTATCTATCTATATATATATATATATATATATATATATATATATATATATATATATATATATATATATATACATATATATATATATATATATATATATATATATATATATATATATATATATATATATATACACACACACACACACACACATACACACACACACACACACACACACACACACACACACACACACACACACACACATATATAATATATATATATATATATATATATATATATATATATATATATATATATATATATATATATATATATATATAAACACACACATACATAATTATATTTTTAAAATACTGAGAAATGATCTTAATGCCATAGGTAGCCTAGAATTGCTCAATATTTAAAGTAATGAGACTTTGATTTAAAGAAGATATGGCAGCTGTGAGGGCACTCACCCGAATTTGAACCCGTAATAGTGCAATCAACGTACCGACACTTGATTAATCAGACCATATAATCATAATGATCGCCTGTAATTTGATCAATCTTAAGAATCATGTTGCTATATATATATATATATATATATATATATATATATATATATATATATATATATATATATATATATATATATATATATATAGATATATGTATGTATTGAGATTAGTGATCAGGACCAATACAATTTAAAGAATAATGATTTTAAAACTAAGATTAAACTTCCATCTATTGAGTTTGGTGATATATTTAACTGTTTAGCAATTCAAACCAGCTTTTATACGGAAAAAAAAAAAATGAAAGGTTGCAAAGCTCTCGAAGCCTACAACTATTTAACGAGTGGCTTTTTTTACAGAGGTGAAGTAAAAAAATTATGGGGACATAATTCTTATATTGGCTAGAGTAAAGGCGTTTACATCAGTGGCCAAAACATCATGAACACGTTTAGGCGTCCTGTTTGGATAGAGGAAGGTGCGCATGCGCATGCGCATTTTGCAGCAGCGGCAGAGACAACACATTCACCGCCAGTCTCCACAAGTCCTTAACGCACTACTAGCTAGCAGTATCTCGTCTCCTGCCTGCATCTTGTTCACTTTTATTAATAGATCTTCTTAACCTAACACTATAACCCACCGTGGCTACCCTGACACTAAAGGCATTTACATGTAATGTCAAGACGACTTGATAAAAAGCAAAATCTGAGCAAATTATGGCAAATCCAACCAATATACGATTTTCTGCATTCGCCCTGTGATCAAATATCCATTCAGGGAACAGCAACATCCAACATCATCTACTAAAGGCCTCTTCTATTTGTTCCCAATAATCTACTCCGGATTCTGCTCTGAATCCGAATCTGTTTTGGATTAATTGGGTGCAAATAGAACGGCAGAATCTGTTTTGGATTCGCTGAATCAAAACAATAACAATGAGAGGCCAGTCTTGGATCAGTGAGCACAGGATGGTTCGAGAACAATGTGGGAGTAAGACAAGATTGTGTGATGTCCCCAACCTTATTTAACATATATCTGGAGGAACTGATAACAAGAATTAGAGTGAGCGGTAGAGGGGTAGAAATTGGAGGCAGCAGACTAGGGTGCTTAGCATATGCTGATGACGTGGTGCTCATGACGGACAACCAGAACCATATGGAGGAACTATTACAAATAACAAACTATTATGGAAAAGAATGGAAGCTAAGGTTCAGTTCGCGAAAGTGCAAAGTGATTCAAATAAACGATGAGCGGAACAATCAGTGGGTGCTGGGAGACAATGTATTAGAGGTGGTGGAAAAGTACACTTACTTAGGAATGGAAGTCAGCAGTGAAGGCATAGGCGGGGAACGACAAAGGAAAATTAGTGAAGGCAAGGCAAGGAGAGCAGCAGGGATGATCCTGAATGGAGGAAGTAGGGTGATCAATAAATATGAAGTCGGCAGGAGTCTGTGGAAGAGTATGGCAGTCCCATATTGTTTATATGGAGCAGAGGTGACACAATTCACAGAGAAGGACATCCAAGAATTGGATAAAGTGCAGGACATGACAGGTCGATGGGCTCTCGGAGCCATTAGATGTACAGGTTTGGAGGCAGTAAGGGGTGATATGGGGTGGAGTACCTTCAGGGAAAGAATTGCCAAGGGAAAACTGTCATTTATCAAGAAAATTGAAGGACTCCAAGAAGATAGATGGGCCAAGAAAATCATGAAGGAGAACAGGCCAGGATCCACATGGAGGAGAGAGGTTAAGAGAAAGGAAAATCTAGAAGAAAAGTGGAGTAGACTGAAAATGAGGGATATAAGCAGGATAGAAGACAATGGATGGAGAAGGTGGAGATCAGGAATAGAGAAGAAGTCTACACTAAAGTGGTACAGTAGGAAACAGAAACCTGGGAGGATAGAGTGGCACGTCGGGGATTGGGGAAGCAAATTATTGTTTAAGGCAAGGACAGGCACCTTAGAACTGAATGGTACAAACAGGGATGAATAGGAGCAGAGCTGTGGATTATGTGAGGGAGTGAAGGAAACGGTAGAACATATGGTAGTGGTCTGTGATAGATACGAAGAGAGAAGACAGCTGGTAGAAGGAATTACAGAGATTATTGGGGAGGAAGAATGGAGCAAGAGGCTAGATGAAGTGGATGGAGGAATCACCACTGTACTGGGGTTGTATGGAGACAAGGAAACTGAAAGAGTGGTGAAGTGTACAAAAAAGTTTCTGCTGCAGAGTTGGGAAAGGAGAAAGAGACTGACTGAACAAAACTGAGCAGCATAATCTATAGAAAGAGAGAGAAGGAAGAAGTAGACAGAAGACGACCTACAAAGCGATACCAAGCGGAATAGGTCAAAAGAAGAAGAAGAAGAAGAGTCGCTGCCCAGCCGTCACTAGAGGCGTTTACATGTAATGTCAAGACCTCTTGCCAAGATGCAATGACTAGGCAAATTCTGACCAACATATCGCAAACACTTTCAATATACGAATATCTGCGTTTGCCAATATTTTGACTCTAGTCATGTAACGAATCATAGCTCACCAACTTCAGAACTTCATCTGTGTAGACACTGAGCGAGATAATATTTCGATTAAATAAGACGAAAGTAAGACGTTCAAGACCATAACAGTTGTAGAAATAAATAAGATTTATAATATATATGTTGTTTTTTATATAAAAGCTAACCAAAAACAAGCATAAAGCTTGAAATATATTAGGGAAGTGTTGAAAATTGCGAACGTTGGGCCCTCTACGTGGGTGGAGCGAAGCGGATGTGTGTGTTTTCATGAGAAAGAATCTGGGTATATATTTCAAATAAATCAGAGGAAAGTAAAATGTTTGAGACCATTATAGTTGATCGTCTACATAAGATTTATATTATATATATTGTTTTTAATATAGAAGAACGCCAAAGACAAGCAAAAAGCTTGTAATATATTAGAGAAATGTAGAAAATAACGAGATGTGACATTCAAACCTGTATGGGTGTTGATGTTTCAATGCATTTTGTGGTTGTAGCTTCGACTTACAATTGTTCCCTTTTTCCTAATAATAAGTAAAAAGCATATCATATTATTTAGAATTATTTTCATCAACTTAAAGTAAGAAATAAGATGTTTGTATATTGCACAAAAATATGTGGGTCAAAGAAAATTTTGACACTGAAGACGGATCCAGTTCCGAACACAAAACATTGCCCCCAAACCGGTCTCTGAGTCTCTCGTCAGCTCGTTGTGAGGTGGTAATCTCTACACTCCGGACCATGGCCTCCTATTATGAACGACTACACGAAGTAGCCTTCACAGCGATCAACACCAAGCTCCACCATATTCCTCTCCAAGTATGGAAGAGGATGAAAGTCTAAGGATGGGAAGAGTTCCTGGTTCTCCAAGAACTTAAATGATGTAGCCCCAGACGGTCCATTCTTGGATCCCAAGGACCCTCCGTGCAATTTCAAGGAACCCCAATCCCGAGCCCCGACACAGGTAATGTAATACATAACACCAAACTTGACTTGTAAATGTGTTCATAACCATAAGTAAATACTAATACCCAACAACACCCACTTACCAACTAACCAAAAAAACCCAAGGGACATTAATATCATTCAACAGTCTTTGTCTTGCAAGTATTCTGCTGTTTTTCTCGAAATTTTTCAGAACTGCAACACATACCAGAATGGACTGTGGCCCAACATTTTTCGACCGAATTTTACTTCAAGATATTCTACAACGGCACCAGAGCAAGAACCTGAATAGAAGTCTAAGGATGGGAAGAGTTTCTGGTTCTCCAAGAATTAAAGTGATGGAGCCCCAGACAGGGTCCATTCTTGGTTACCAAGGACCTTCCGTTCACTTTAAAGGAACCCCAATCCCGAGCCTCGACACAGGTAATGTAATTCAGAACACTAAACTTTACTTGTAAATATGTTCTCATAACCTAAATAAATACTAATACCCAACAACCCTCACTAAACAACTAACCAAAACAAACCAAGGGACATTAATATCATTCAACATTCTTTGTCTTGCAAGTATTCTGCTGTTTTTCTTAATTTATTTCAGAACTGCAACACATACCAAAATGGACTGTGGCCCATTTTCCGACAGAACTCTACTTCAAGATACTCCACAACGGCACCAGCACGATTCTTGACCAATAGAAAACACAAACAAACACACTACACTAACTCCACTATGTAACAAATACACGATTAGGAAATTATATTGTTATTATTGCAATAAGACACTTCACTAGTGCACCAGCAAGATTCTGGACCATAACAAAATACAAACACATCACAATAAACACTCCACTATGTACAAAATACACGATGAGGGAATATTATTGTTGTCATTGTAATTGTCATTGCTGAAAATCAGAATACCATTAGGTGGTTTTTCCGCTGGGACAACCCGGTTTTCCACCAAAAACAGAAATAAAAAGCAAGACATAACAAACAAACATATTTGTACACTGAAAATAACAACCATCCAGGTTGGTGTTGCTTCTGCTACTTCCGTTTTCCAAACTTATTATTTGTTTTTTCATGGACACGAAAAACGTGTAAGAATAAAAACTGTACCATTT
>JAXIVD010000523.1:0-5000 GCA_036785275.1 Cancer borealis | reverse complement strand
ACGTCAAAAAATCTGCGAATAATTAAAGTTAGGTAATGATTTATTTTATTTTTTGAACCATCAAAACACGTAAACGGTTTATAAATAATGAAAAATAAATCTCTTTAAAAAGTTTTTGGCATATATTTAGATTAAATTACATAAATAAATAAAACTTTTAAAATTACATAATTTCATCATTAAGTATAAGTGCATTTTTTCTGTACGACTAATATTTACGCGACAAAAGACAAGAATTAACGAAGTTGATAGTTGTGGGGTGGGGAGTGGGGGATTACGTAATACTCAACCGTTACAGCTATCTCTCTCTCTCTCTCTCTCTCTCTCTCTCTCTCTCTCTCTCTCTCTCTCTCTCTCTCTCTCTCTCTCTCTCTCTCTCTCTCTCGATAGATAAATGTTAAATAAGAAAGAAAATAGATAATATGTTTGTGTTTGTGTTTGTTTGTGTGTGTGTGCGTGTGTGTGTGTGTGTGTGTGTGTGTGTGTGTGTGTGTGTGTGTGTGTGTGTGTGTGTGTGTGTGTGTGTGTGTGTCTGTCTGTGTGTGTAATAATAATAAACGGTTTATTAGGGGTAAATTGCAGACCAAGGACTGCATAAAAATTTTTGATCACTTACATTCCAGCATATCTGCCTATGTATGAAGTCGTATTTTTCCACTGTTATCTATTTCCTTCACATTTGACTGCATATCACACCGACCACACACGAGTAGGAATGATCCCCGGTGAGCGGTCTGCTTCCTATCTACTACTGATGGCTGAGGTACTACATGTGTCCAGTAATAGACTGGCACATATGTGAGCTTGACACGACATTCATTAGAAGATCCACAAACCTGCAGTTGTCACCGATCGATATTCCATCAGTAATTTCACCTTATACTGATGAAATTGCTTTATAATAACGCCTTCAATTCAAAAGATCCATAAAATAAATAAACAGAACAATCACTATGAATAAAAATACTCGTTAAGACAATTTGGCTAAGTAAATCTACGTTTACCATTCATGTGTAACAATTGCATAAATACGAGAACAATATTTTAAAACAATTTTTTCTGAAAAGAAATATGCATGTGACTTGATCAGCGTGAAGTCCATTCCTTGGTGGACTCTCTCCACCAAGGAGTGCCGCACACCTGTGTCTATGATATATTACAGATGCCAAACTGTTAAAGTGTTGGATTCAGCACGTTTTCTAGTTTCTAACATTATTTTCTCAGTTTACGCTATAGCGTTAGTTTAACGTAACTCAACTCAATCATAACCATTACATTCTCCCGAACAGCGTGAATCCCACATCTAAAGAAAAATAGCTAACTGTGATTTAGCAATGTAAAACAATAACTAGTAAAGGAAGAGGAGTAATGTTGCATAATGTAGCCACTAGCCACTGATCTCAATATAAGTGGATCGGCTTTTCCTGTGATAGCTGAATAAAATGGCGGACGGCGAGCGTCAGAATTCGTAGAGGTTAACCTATCCACTTATATTGAGATTGAGATTATATTGACATAGGTCTACACATTTACTCTGGAGAGCGTCCAGTAAAATCCTGAGATAATTAAATATGAATCTATTGATAAATGATTTGAAACTTTGATGGAAAGTCAACACCACTGCATAAAAGATTACTACGATTCAAAAATGTCTTCTGCTCCTCTCACTTTCAGAATGTCACCCTACTGCCAAAAAATACAGGCATTTTGCGTTGCTGAATTTTTCCTTCATTGAAATCAGTGCGTAAATAGCTGAGACTATACAACTCAAAGGTGAAAAATAATATTTTGGGATGGCCTGCTAAAGTCTAAGTATTTAAAATGAATATTTCGCCGATTAATATGGCCGGTTTTTATGATGTATACTATATAAACGTTTGAAAACCATGCGGAGATCATCTTAACCAATATCCCATGACAGGCGACATTTGTCATAATTTTCATGGGAGTTGTCATTGGCTGAAATTGCCAGTGACCTTCCTCAAGTAATCCGCCTTCCATCTGTCCCCCTCCCTAGTAGGGATTGATTGTCGTCCATTCCCATCTCTGCCTTTTCTTTACTCATCAAAGTCTCCTCTACCTCTCACCATTCTCTCTCTCTCTCTCTCTCTCTCTCTCTCTCTCTCTCTCTCTCTCTCTCTCTCTCTCTCTCTCTCTCTCTCTCTCTCTCTCTCTCTCTCTCTCTCTCTCTCTCTCTCTCTCTCTCTCTCTCTCTCTCTCTCTCTCTCTCTCTCTCTCTCTCTCTCTCTCTCTCTCTCTCATTGCCTTTCCTTCCATATATCAACAAAGATGAGTACCAAATCTTACTACTGCTACTATATTGTTATTATTATGATAGTAATTATTATTATTATTATTATTAGTAGTAGTAGTAAACGCTGTACCAAATTTTTTGGCGGTAAAAGTCCCGCCTTTCCTGTCCCCACCTCATACTTGAGATTGGCGTATGTTAATTTCAATTTTCACTCTTTCTCTCAGTCCATCAGATAATCCCCTGGGAACCAGACACCACACACGAGAGAGAGAGAGAGAGAGAGAGAGAGAGAGAGAGAGAGAGAGAGAGAGAGAGAGAGAGAGAGAGAGAGAGAGAGAGAGAGAGAGAGAGAGAGAGAGAGAGAGAGAGAGAGAGAGAGTGTGTGTGTGTGTGTGTTCGTGTATCGATAGTCAAAAGTTTCCCAAGTGACTGATACGGTGATCTATATATAATTATCTAATCAGCTAACTGTAAATTTAGTTGTTTTCTAGTTTCTCCTAACACACATTGCTCAGATCTTTCCATTCTGTCCTCGCATATAGCAAATTTGCAACTGTACCGAGTACAACGGGCCAACTATCATTACGGTGATTCCTTTGCGGAATCACCGGTAAATCCTCGTATTCTCGACGCTCGTTAAGATACCTTGTTATGGTTAGAGTAGGTACTACTAGCGAAAGAGGATGATGGGAAAAACGCTTGACGTCACTGGAACTGAGGATATATATACCGGTCTGGGCGGAAGGTCAGTCACTAGTGTTCCGTGACCCCGCTCCAGACAGGTAAGCCTTCAGTGTTCCTAAAAGCCTTGCCACACTTGAAAAAACATTGTTATTAATATCTAACAGTAAATTGTCCTCCCGGATACAGCTGCCGAGAGGACCAGCAAAAGACTGTCTTTCGGTTGGTGTTTGACGAAGGCTGCATGTGGAGTTGCCTCTCAAACAAGGACGACGGCCAGAAGGACCCAGTGACTCTCAAACAATATTTGTGGCGTGAGTGTATTTTGGTCGTTGTTCCATCAGTTCCCTCACGTATAGTTAGGTAGGATAGAATAGGAATATTTGTATTAAGGTATATGTTTATGTTTGTGTCGCTAAGGGTGGATAAGCATTTGTAAGAGCACCACCACGGATATAGCGAGTACTTTATTTATTTTATTCATCATTAAAGTTGTCCATTATTTTTATATTGGTTTTCTGTTCGTAAACCAAACAACTCTGACCCTCGGTACAGTGGTTGCAGCGGTGTAGATGCAAATTACGCATCAGCCCACGTTGTCCGGGAGACGCTACAGTGTGCTAGTTAAGTAGGTAATTAGCCCCCCTTCCAGTTAATTTTTTATTCCCTTACAGAGTAGTGATTAGTGATTGGTGATTAGAATAGTTACGTAGAGTTAATAGTGATGCATTGTTTTCTTTTTTTAAGTGTTAGTGATAGTGTTAGTGGACTAATACGCTCAAAGTCTCCTCTGCGGGCACCTGTCCCCAGATTGTTAAGTGAGTCGCGGTCTTCGGATCGCCGGGCGTCCTTCCCCCCTCCAATTAAATTTTAATTATGAATTCTCAGATAGACTTGTTAGGCGACTCGTGGTTTCCCCAGGAGGAAATAACAGAAGTGGGTGAACAAGCGCTTGGTGGAGCAATAAAACCAGAGTGTTCAGAAGTCGGTCATCACGATCAGAGGAAGATGGAGTCCTTTATTATTCTAAACAGAAAAGAAATAACACCTTGCTCGATTCGTTGGTGGTGCCCACGGTAATGAAACGGAAAGCCCATGCTATGTTTTTTTAAATTGAAACGTCGGATGAGTGTGACGCGGGAGTTAGGGATATTAACTTATACGTGAGGGCGACTATGGTGGTGCCAAATACACACTCCTCCACTTCGAGGGTGGACGAGGCAGTTACTACTACAACCATCATTACAACCACCACCTCACTGTCAACGGCGACACAATCCACCGTGCCGCGGACAAGTTAACACTAGTTGTGGGTGATGGAGGTTCTATAGTCGACATGAGCGAGATCGTGTTTCCTTCCGAGGATGAGGATGACACGGAGGAACCACGCAGAGCCCGAAGGCCTGTGAGGAATTCCTAGAGGAGTGTTGAGGGAGAGATGGTAGTAAGTAGACCCCTGGGTGGTTAAAGGAAAGGTTACTGCCTATAAAAACTCTTTTGCAGCGGCGAGGAGATGCCGAACTGGTAAACTGGTCCCGCAGCTGAAGCAGAGATCACTGCAGTCCTGGGGGCTCTGTAGTGCCCAGGTAAAGGACTGGAAGTTCACCCCCCATGGATGAAGGCTTTGGTGAGACCCCGTCGAGGATCACCACCCTGCTCAGTTTGCCAGGACTGGTTGGGAGTTGGGTTCACCTATTCCGACCAGGAGGTCGAGTCACGTCTGACTCGGAAGTCTTGCATAGAGACAAGAAGAAAGAAGAAGAAGAAGAAGAAGACCGGTCCCGACTTATGTTGATAATATATAAACTCATGTTCTTACGAGTGTGAGAATACGAGGATTTATTTTTTTTTAAAGAGGAAAGCCGTGTACCGAGTACAACGGGCCAACTATCATTACGGTGATTCCTTTGCGGAATCACCGGTAAATCCTCGTATTCTCGACGCTCGTTAAGATACCTTGTTATGGTTAGAGTAGGTACTACTAGCGAAAGAGGATGATGGGAAAAACGCGTGACGTCACTGGAACTGAGGATATATATACCGGTCTGGGCGGAAGGTCAGTCAC
>JAXIVD010000522.1:0-146551 GCA_036785275.1 Cancer borealis | reverse complement strand
CGATAATTACGCAATAAAATTAAAGCGTATATTTTTTCCTAAACAATTTCCTCGTTTTTTCCATAGCTATTAGAGATATTGGAAATATCATTGCAGCATCTGATAGACCTAATTAAACTCTACAACTGTAATTATGAATATTTGTTCTATGACTGATAATTACGCAGTAAAATTAAACCGTATATTTTTTCCCAAACAATTTCCTCGTTTTCTCGATAGCTATTAGAGATATTGGAAATATCATTGCAGCATCTGATAGACCTGATTAAACTATACATCTGTAATTATAGACCTAATTAAACTCTACATCTGTAATTATGAATATTTGTTCTATGACCGATAATTACGCAATAAAATTAAACCGTATATTTTTTCAAAAATAATTTCCTCCTTTTCTCGAAAGCTATTAGAGATATTGGAAATATCATTGCAGCATCTGATGGACCTAATTAAACTCTACAACTGTAATTATGAATATTTGTTCCATGACCGATAATTACGCAATAAAATTAAACCGTATATTTTTTCCAAAACAATTTCCTCGTTTTCTCGATAGCTATTAGAGATATTGGAAATATCATTGCAGCATCTGGTAGACCTAATTAAACTCTACAACTGTAATTATGAATATTTGTTCTATGACCGATAATTACGCAATAAAATTAAAGCGTATATTTTTTCCCAAACAATTTCCTCGTTTTCTCGATAGCTATTAGAGATATTGGAAATATCATTGCAGCATCTGATAGACCTAATTAAACTCTTCAACTGTAATTATGAATATTTGTTTTATGACTGATAATTACGCAGAAAAATTAAACCGTATATTTTTTCCAAAACAATTTAATCTTTTTCTCGAAAGCTATTAGAGATATTGGAAATATCATTGCAGCATTTGATGGGCCTAATTAAACTCTACAACGGTAATTATGAATAGTTGTTCTATGACCGATAATTACGCAATAAAATTAAACCGTATATTTTTTCCAAAATAATTTCCTCCTTTTCTCGAAAGCTATTAGAGATATTGGAAATATCATTGCAGCATCTGATAGATCTAATTAAACTCTACAACTGTAATTATGAATATTTGTTCTATGACCGATAATTACGCAATAAAATTAAAGCGTATATTTTTTCCTAAACAATTTCCTCGTTTTTTCCATAGCTATTAGAGATATTGGAAATATCATTGCAGCATCTGATAGACCTAATTAAACTCTACAACTGTAATTATGAATATTTGTTCTATGACTGATAATTACGCAGTAAAATTAAACCGTATATTTTTTCCCAAACAATTTCCTCGTTTTCTCGATAGCTATTAGAGATATTGGAAATATCATTGCAGCATCTGATAGACCTGATTAAACTATACATCTGTAATTATAGACCTAATTAAACTCTACATCTGTAATTATGAATATTTGTTCTATGACCGATAATTACGCAATAAAATTAAACCGTATATTTTTTCAAAAATAATTTCCTCCTTTTCTCGAAAGCTATTAGAGATATTGGAAATATCATTGCAGCATCTGATGGACCTAATTAAACTCTACAACTGTAATTATGAATATTTGTTCCATGACCGATAATTACGCAATAAAATTAAACCGTATATTTTTTCCAAAACAATTTCCTCGTTTTCTCGATAGCTATTAGAGATATTGGAAATATCATTGCAGCATCTGGTAGACCTAATTAAACTCTACAACTGTAATTATGAATATTTGTTCTATGACCGATAATTACGCAATAAAATTAAAGCGTATATTTTTTCCCAAACAATTTCCTCGTTTTCTCGATAGCTATTAGAGATATTGGAAATATCATTGCAGCATCTGATAGACCTAATTAAACTCTTCAACTGTAATTATGAATATTTGTTTTATGACTGATAATTACGCAGAAAAATTAAACCGTATATTTTTTCCAAAACAATTTAATCTTTTTCTCGAAAGCTATTAGAGATATTGGAAATATCATTGCAGCATTTGATGGGCCTAATTAAACTCTACAACGGTAATTATGAATAGTTGTTCTATGACCGATAATTACGCAATAAAATTAAACCGTATATTTTTTCCAAAATAATTTCCTCCTTTTCTCGAAAGCTATTAGAGATATTGGAAATATCATTGCAGCATCTGATAGATCTAATTAAACTCTACAACTGTAATTATGAATATTTGTTCTATGACCGATAATTACGCAATAAAATTAAAGCGTATATTTTTTCCTAAACAATTTCCTCGTTTTTTCCATAGCTATTAGAGATATTGGAAATATCATTGCAGCATCTGATAGACCTAATTAAACTCTACAACTGTAATTATGAATATTTGTTCTATGACTGATAATTACGCAGTAAAATTAAACCGTATATTTTTTCCCAAACAATTTCCTCGTTTTCTCGATAGCTATTAGAGATATTGGAAATATCATTGCAGCATCTGATAGACCTGATTAAACTATACATCTGTAATTTTAGACCTAATTAAACTCTACATCTGTAATTATGAATATTTGTTCTATGACCGATAATTACGCAATAAAATTAAACCGTATATTTTTTCAAAAATAATTTCCTCCTTTTCTCGAAAGCTATTAGAGATATTGGAAATATCATTGCAGCATCTGATGGACCTAATTAAACTCTACAACTGTAATTATGAATATTTGTTCCATGACCGATAATTACGCAATAAAATTAAACCGTATATTTTTTCCAAAACAATTTCCTCGTTTTCTCGATAGCTATTAGAGATATTGGAAATATCATTGCAGCATCTGGTAGACCTAATTAAACTCTACAACTGTAATTATGAATATTTGTTCTATGACCGATAATTACGCAATAAAATTAAAGCGTATATTTTTTCCCAAACAATTTCCTCGTTTTCTCGATAGCTATTAGAGATATTGGAAATATCATTGCAGCATCTGATAGACCTAATTAAACTCTTCAACTGTAATTATGAATATTTGTTTTATGACTGATAATTACGCAGAAAAATTAAACCGTATATTTTTTCCAAAACAATTTAATCTTTTTCTCGAAAGCTATTAGAGATATTGGAAATATCATTGCAGCATTTGATGGGCCTAATTAAACTCTACAACGGTAATTATGAATAGTTGTTCTATGACCGATAATTACGCAATAAAATTAAACCGTATATTTTTTCCAAAATAATTTCCTCCTTTTCTCGAAAGCTATTAGAGATATTGGAAATATCATTGCAGCATCTGATAGATCTAATTAAACTCTACAACTGTAATTATGAATATTTGTTCTATGACCGATAATTACGCAATAAAATTAAAGCGTATATTTTTTCCTAAACAATTTCCTCGTTTTTTCCATAGCTATTAGAGATATTGGAAATATCATTGCAGCATCTGATAGACCTAATTAAACTCTACAACTGTAATTATGAATATTTGTTCTATGACTGATAATTACGCAGTAAAATTAAACCGTATATTTTTTCCCAAACAATTTCCTCGTTTTCTCGATAGCTATTAGAGATATTGGAAATATCATTGCAGCATCTGATAGACCTGATTAAACTATACATCTGTAATTATAGACCTAATTAAACTCTACATCTGTAATTATGAATATTTGTTCTATGACCGATAATTACGCAATAAAATTAAACCGTATATTTTTTCAAAAATAATTTCCTCCTTGTCTCGAAAGCTATTAGAGATATTGGAAATATCATTGCAGCATCTGATGGACCTAATTAAACTCTACAACTGTAATTATGAATATTTGTTCCATGACCGATAATTACGCAATAAAATTAAACCGTATATTTTTTCCAAAACAATTTCCTCGTTTTCTCGATAGCTATTAGAGATATTGGAAATATCATTGCAGCATCTGGTAGACCTAATTAAACTCTACAACTGTAATTATGAATATTTGTTCTATGACCGATAATTACGCAATAAAATTAAAGCGTATATTTTTTCCCAAACAATTTCCTCGTTTTCTCGATAGCTATTAGAGATATTGGAAATATCATTGCAGCATCTGATAGACCTAATTAAACTCTTCAACTGTAATTATGAATATTTGTTTTATGACTGATAATTACGCAGAAAAATTAAACCGTATATTTTTTCCAAAACAATTTAATCTTTTTCTCGAAAGCTATTAGAGATATTGGAAATATCATTGCAGCATTTGATGGGCCTAATTAAACTCTACAACGGTAATTATGAATAGTTGTTCTATGACCGATAATTACGCAATAAAATTAAACCGTATATTTTTTCCAAAATAATTTCCTCCTTTTCTCGAAAGCTATTAGAGATATTGGAAATATCATTGCAGCATCTGATAGATCTAATTAAACTCTACAACTGTAATTATGAATATTTGTTCTATGACCGATAATTACGCAATAAAATTAAAGCGTATATTTTTTCCTAAACAATTTCCTCGTTTTTTCCATAGCTATTAGAGATATTGGAAATATCATTGCAGCATCTGATAGACCTAATTAAACTCTACAACTGTAATTATGAATATTTGTTCTATGACTGATAATTACGCAGTAAAATTAAACCGTATATTTTTTCCCAAACAATTTCCTCGTTTTCTCGATAGCTATTAGAGATATTGGAAATATCATTGCAGCATCTGATAGACCTGATTAAACTATACATCTGTAATTATAGACCTAATTAAACTCTACATCTGTAATTATGAATATTTGTTCTATGACCGATAATTACGCAATAAAATTAAACCGTATATTTTTTCAAAAATAATTTCCTCCTTTTCTCGAAAGCTATTAGAGATATTGGAAATATCATTGCAGCATCTGATGGACCTAATTAAACTCTACAACTGTAATTATGAATATTTGTTCCATGACCGATAATTACGCAATAAAATTAAACCGTATATTTTTTCCAAAACAATTTCCTCGTTTTTTCGATAGCTATTAGAGATATTGGAAATATCATTGCAGCATCTGGTAGACCTAATTAAACTCTACAACTGTAATTATGAATATTTGTTCTATGACCGATAATTACGCAATAAAATTAAAGCGTATATTTTTTCCCAAACAATTTCCTCGTTTTCTCGATAGCTATTAGAGATATTGGAAATATCATTGCAGCATCTGATAGACCTAATTAAACTCTTCAACTGTAATTATGAATATTTGTTTTATGACTGATAATTACGCAGAAAAATTAAACCGTATATTTTTTCCAAAACAATTTAATCTTTTTCTCGAAAGCTATTAGAGATATTGGAAATATCATTGCAGCATTTGATGGGCCTAATTAAACTCTACAACGGTAATTATGAATAGTTGTTCTATGACCGATAATTACGCAATAAAATTAAACCGTATATTTTTTCCAAAATAATTTCCTCCTTTTCTCGAAAGCTATTAGAGATATTGGAAATATCATTGCAGCATCTGATAGATCTAATTAAACTCTACAACTGTAATTATGAATATTTGTTCTATGACCGATAATTACGCAATAAAATTAAAGCGTATATTTTTTCCTAAACAATTTCCTCGTTTTTTCCATAGCTATTAGAGATATTGGAAATATCATTGCAGCATCTGATAGACCTAATTAAACTCTACAACTGTAATTATGAATATTTGTTCTATGACTGATAATTACGCAGTAAAATTAAACCGTATATTTTTTCCCAAACAATTTCCTCGTTTTCTCGATAGCTATTAGAGATATTGGAAATATCATTGCAGCATCTGATAGACCTGATTAAACTATACATCTGTAATTATAGACCTAATTAAACTCTACATCTGTAATTATGAATATTTGTTCTATGACCGATAATTACGCAATAAAATTAAACCGTATATTTTTTCAAAAATAATTTCCTCCTTTTCTCGAAAGCTATTAGAGATATTGGAAATATCATTGCAGCATCTGATGGACCTAATTAAACTCTACAACTGTAATTATGAATATTTGTTCCATGACCGATAATTACGCAATAAAATTAAACCGTATATTTTTTCCAAAACAATTTCCTCGTTTTCTCGATAGCTATTAGAGATATTGGAAATATCATTGCAGCATCTGGTAGACCTAATTAAACTCTACAACTGTAATTATGAATATTTGTTCTATGACCGATAATTACGCAATAAAATTAAAGCGTATATTTTTTCCCAAACAATTTCCTCGTTTTCTCGATAGCTATTAGAGATATTGGAAATATCATTGCAGCATCTGATAGACCTAATTAAACTCTTCAACTGTAATTATGAATATTTGTTTTATGACTGATAATTACGCAGAAAAATTAAACCGTATATTTTTTCCAAAACAATTTAATCTTTTTCTCGAAAGCTATTAGAGATATTGGAAATATCATTGCAGCATTTGATGGGCCTAATTAAACTCTACAACGGTAATTATGAATAGTTGTTCTATGACCGATAATTACGCAATAAAATTAAACCGTATATTTTTTCCAAAATAATTTCCTCCTTTTCTCGAAAGCTATTAGAGATATTGGAAATATCATTGCAGCATCTGATAGATCTAATTAAACTCTACAACTGTAATTATGAATATTTGTTCTATGACCGATAATTACGCAATAAAATTAAAGCGTATATTTTTTCCTAAACAATTTCCTCGTTTTTTCCATAGCTATTAGAGATATTGGAAATATCATTGCAGCATCTGATAGACCTAATTAAACTCTACAACTGTAATTATGAATATTTGTTCTATGACTGATAATTACGCAGTAAAATTAAACCGTATATTTTTTCCCAAACAATTTCCTCGTTTTCTCGATAGCTATTAGAGATATTGGAAATATCATTGCAGCATCTGATAGACCTGATTAAACTATACATCTGTAATTATAGACCTAATTAAACTCTACATCTGTAATTATGAATATTTGTTCTATGACCGATAATTACGCAATAAAATTAAACCGTATATTTTTTCAAAAATAATTTCCTCCTTTTCTCGAAAGCTATTAGAGATATTGGAAATATCATTGCAGCATCTGATGGACCTAATTAAACTCTACAACTGTAATTATGAATATTTGTTCCATGACCGATAATTACGCAATAAAATTAAACCGTATATTTTTTCCAAAACAATTTCCTCGTTTTCTCGATAGCTATTAGAGATATTGGAAATATCATTGCAGCATCTGGTAGACCTAATTAAACTCTACAACTGTAATTATGAATATTTGTTCTATGACCGATAATTACGCAATAATATTAAAGCGTATATTTTTTCCCAAACAATTTCCTCGTTTTCTCGATAGCTATTAGAGATATTGGAAATATCATTGCAGCATCTGATAGACCTAATTAAACTCTTCAACTGTAATTATGAATATTTGTTTTATGACTGATAATTACGCAGAAAAATTAAACCGTATATTTTTTCCAAAACAATTTAATCTTTTTCTCGAAAGCTATTAGAGATATTGGAAATATCATTGCAGCATTTGATGGGCCTAATTAAACTCTACAACGGTAATTATGAATAGTTGTTCTATGACCGATAATTACGCAATAAAATTAAACCGTATATTTTTTCCAAAATAATTTCCTCCTTTTCTCGAAAGCTATTAGAGATATTGGAAATATCATTGCAGCATCTGATAGATCTAATTAAACTCTACAACTGTAATTATGAATATTTGTTCTATGACCGATAATTACGCAATAAAATTAAAGCGTATATTTTTTCCTAAACAATTTCCTCGTTTTTTCCATAGCTATTAGAGATATTGGAAATATCATTGCAGCATCTGATAGACCTAATTAAACTCTACAACTGTAATTATGAATATTTGTTCTATGACTGATAATTACGCAGTAAAATTAAACCGTATATTTTTTCCCAAACAATTTCCTCGTTTTCTCGATAGCTATTAGAGATATTGGAAATATCATTGCAGCATCTGATAGACCTGATTAAACTATACATCTGTAATTATAGACCTAATTAAACTCTACATCTGTAATTATGAATATTTGTTCTATGACCGATAATTACGCAATAAAATTAAACCGTATATTTTTTCAAAAATAATTTCCTCCTTTTCTCGAAAGCTATTAGAGATATTGGAAATATCATTGCAGCATCTGATGGACCTAATTAAACTCTACAACTGTAATTATGAATATTTGTTCCATGACCGATAATTACGCAATAAAATTAAACCGTATATTTTTTCCAAAACAATTTCCTCGTTTTCTCGATAGCTATTAGAGATATTGGAAATATCATTGCAGCATCTGGTAGACCTAATTAAACTCTACAACTGTAATTATGAATATTTGTTCTATGACCGATAATTACGCAATAAAATTAAAGCGTATATTTTTTCCCAAACAATTTCCTCGTTTTCTCGATAGCTATTAGAGATATTGGAAATATCATTGCAGCATCTGATAGACCTAATTAAACTCTTCAACTGTAATTATGAATATTTGTTTTATGACTGATAATTACGCAGAAAAATTAAACCGTATATTTTTTCCAAAACAATTTAATCTTTTTCTCGAAAGCTATTAGAGATATTGGAAATATCATTGCAGCATTTGATGGGCCTAATTAAACTCTACAACGGTAATTATGAATAGTTGTTCTATGACCGATAATTACGCAATAAAATTAAACCGTATATTTTTTCCAAAATAATTTCCTCCTTTTCTCGAAAGCTATTAGAGATATTGGAAATATCATTGCAGCATCTGATAGATCTAATTAAACTCTACAACTGTAATTATGAATATTTGTTCTATGACCGATAATTACGCAATAAAATTAAAGCGTATATTTTTTCCTAAACAATTTCCTCGTTTTTTCCATAGCTATTAGAGATATTGGAAATATCATTGCAGCATCTGATAGACCTAATTAAACTCTACAACTGTAATTATGAATATTTGTTCTATGACTGATAATTACGCAGTAAAATTAAACCGTATATTTTTTCCCAAACAATTTCCTCGTTTTCTCGATAGCTATTAGAGATATTGGAAATATCATTGCAGCATCTGATAGACCTGATTAAACTATACATCTGTAATTATAGACCTAATTAAACTCTACATCTGTAATTATGAATATTTGTTCTATGACCGATAATTACGCAATAAAATTAAACCGTATATTTTTTCAAAAATAATTTCCTCCTTTTCTCGAAAGCTATTAGAGATATTGGAAATATCATTGCAGCATCTGATGGACCTAATTAAACTCTACAACTGTAATTATGAATATTTGTTCCATGACCGATAATTACGCAATAAAATTAAACCGTATATTTTTTCCAAAACAATTTCCTCGTTTTCTCGATAGCTATTAGAGATATTGGAAATATCATTGCAGCATCTGGTAGACCTAATTAAACTCTACAACTGTAATTATGAATATTTGTTCTATGACCGATAATTACGCAATAAAATTAAAGCGTATATTTTTTCCCAAACAATTTCCTCGTTTTCTCGATAGCTATTAGAGATATTGGAAATATCATTGCAGCATCTGATAGACCTAATAAAACTCTTCAACTGTAATTATGAATATTTGTTTTATGACTGATAATTACGCAGAAAAATTAAACCGTATATTTTTTCCAAAACAATTTAATCTTTTTCTCGAAAGCTATTAGAGATATTGGAAATATCATTGCAGCATTTGATGGGCCTAATTAAACTCTACAACGGTAATTATGAATAGTTGTTCTATGACCGATAATTACGCAATAAAATTAAACCGTATATTTTTTCCAAAATAATTTCCTCCTTTTCTCGAAAGCTATTAGAGATATTGGAAATATCATTGCAGCATCTGATAGATCTAATTAAACTCTACAACTGTAATTATGAATATTTGTTCTATGACCGATAATTACGCAATAAAATTAAAGCGTATATTTTTTCCTAAACAATTTCCTCGTTTTTTCCATAGCTATTAGAGATATTGGAAATATCATTGCAGCATCTGATAGACCTAATTAAACTCTACAACTGTAATTATGAATATTTGTTCTATGACTGATAATTACGCAGTAAAATTAAACCGTATATTTTTTCCCAAACAATTTCCTCGTTTTCTCGATAGCTATTAGAGATATTGGAAATATCATTGCAGCATCTGATAGACCTGATTAAACTATACATCTGTAATTTTAGACCTAATTAAACTCTACATCTGTAATTATGAATATTTGTTCTATGACCGATAATTACGCAATAAAATTAAACCGTATATTTTTTCAAAAATAATTTCCTCCTTTTCTCGAAAGCTATTAGAGATATTGGAAATATCATTGCAGCATCTGATGGACCTAATTAAACTCTACAACTGTAATTATGAATATTTGTTCCATGACCGATAATTACGCAATAAAATTAAACCGTATATTTTTTCCAAAACAATTTCCTCGTTTTCTCGATAGCTATTAGAGATATTGGAAATATCATTGCAGCATCTGGTAGACCTAATTAAACTCTACAACTGTAATTATGAATATTTGTTCTATGACCGATAATTACGCAATAAAATTAAAGCGTATATTTTTTCCCAAACAATTTCCTCGTTTTCTCGATAGCTATTAGAGATATTGGAAATATCATTGCAGCATCTGATAGACCTAATTAAACTCTTCAACTGTAATTATGAATATTTGTTTTATGACTGATAATTACGCAGAAAAATTAAACCGTATATTTTTTCCAAAACAATTTAATCTTTTTCTCGAAAGCTATTAGAGATATTGGAAATATCATTGCAGCATTTGATGGGCCTAATTAAACTCTACAACGGTAATTATGAATAGTTGTTCTATGACCGATAATTACGCAATAAAATTAAACCGTATATTTTTTCCAAAATAATTTCCTCCTTTTCTCGAAAGCTATTAGAGATATTGGAAATATCATTGCAGCATCTGATAGATCTAATTAAACTCTACAACTGTAATTATGAATATTTGTTCTATGACCGATAATTACGCAATAAAATTAAAGCGTATATTTTTTCCTAAACAATTTCCTCGTTTTTTCCATAGCTATTAGAGATATTGGAAATATCATTGCAGCATCTGATAGACCTAATTAAACTCTACAACTGTAATTATGAATATTTGTTCTATGACTGATAATTACGCAGTAAAATTAAACCGTATATTTTTTCCCAAACAATTTCCTCGTTTTCTCGATAGCTATTAGAGATATTGGAAATATCATTGCAGCATCTGATAGACCTGATTAAACTATACATCTGTAATTATAGACCTAATTAAACTCTACATCTGTAATTATGAATATTTGTTCTATGACCGATAATTACGCAATAAAATTAAACCGTATATTTTTTCAAAAATAATTTCCTCCTTTTCTCGAAAGCTATTAGAGATATTGGAAATATCATTGCAGCATCTGATGGACCTAATTAAACTCTACAACTGTAATTATGAATATTTGTTCCATGACCGATAATTACGCAATAAAATTAAACCGTATATTTTTTCCAAAACAATTTCCTCGTTTTCTCGATAGCTATTAGAGATATTGGAAATATCATTGCAGCATCTGGTAGACCTAATTAAACTCTACAACTGTAATTATGAATATTTGTTCTATGACCGATAATTACGCAATAAAATTAAAGCGTATATTTTTTCCCAAACAATTTCCTCGTTTTCTCGATAGCTATTAGAGATATTGGAAATATCATTGCAGCATCTGATAGACCTAATTAAACTCTTCAACTGTAATTATGAATATTTGTTTTATGACTGATAATTACGCAGAAAAATTAAACCGTATATTTTTTCCAAAACAATTTAATCTTTTTCTCGAAAGCTATTAGAGATATTGGAAATATCATTGCAGCATTTGATGGGCCTAATTAAACTCTACAACGGTAATTATGAATAGTTGTTCTATGACCGATAATTACGCAATAAAATTAAACCGTATATTTTTTCCAAAATAATTTCCTCCTTTTCTCGAAAGCTATTAGAGATATTGGAAATATCATTGCAGCATCTGATAGATCTAATTAAACTCTACAACTGTAATTATGAATATTTGTTCTATGACCGATAATTACGCAATAAAATTAAAGCGTATATTTTTTCCTAAACAATTTCCTCGTTTTTTCCATAGCTATTAGAGATATTGGAAATATCATTGCAGCATCTGATAGACCTAATTAAACTCTACAACTGTAATTATGAATATTTGTTCTATGACTGATAATTACGCAGTAAAATTAAACCGTATATTTTTTCCCAAACAATTTCCTCGTTTTCTCGATAGCTATTAGAGATATTGGAAATATCATTGCAGCATCTGATAGACCTGATTAAACTATACATCTGTAATTATAGACCTAATTAAACTCTACATCTGTAATTATGAATATTTGTTCTATGACCGATAATTACGCAATAAAATTAAACCGTATATTTTTTCAAATATAATTTCCTCCTTTTCTCGAAAGCTATTAGAGATATTGGAAATATCATTGCAGCATCTGATGGACCTAATTAAACTCTACAACTGTAATTATGAATATTTGTTCCATGACCGATAATTACGCAATAAAATTAAACCGTATATTTTTTCCAAAACAATTTCCTCGTTTTCTCGATAGCTATTAGAGATATTGGAAATATCATTGCAGCATCTGGTAGACCTAATTAAACTCTACAACTGTAATTATGAATATTTGTTCTATGACCGATAATTACGCAATAAAATTAAAGCGTATATTTTTTCCCAAACAATTTCCTCGTTTTCTCGATAGCTATTAGAGATATTGGAAATATCATTGCAGCATCTGATAGACCTAATTAAACTCTTCAACTGTAATTATGAATATTTGTTTTATGACTGATAATTACGCAGAAAAATTAAACCGTATATTTTTTCCAAAACAATTTAATCTTTTTCTCGAAAGCTATTAGAGATATTGGAAATATCATTGCAGCATTTGATGGGCCTAATTAAACTCTACAACGGTAATTATGAATAGTTGTTCTATGACCGATAATTACGCAATAAAATTAAACCGTATATTTTTTCCAAAATAATTTCCTCCTTTTCTCGAAAGCTATTAGAGATATTGGAAATATCATTGCAGCATCTGATAGATCTAATTAAACTCTACAACTGTAATTATGAATATTTGTTCTATGACCGATAATTACGCAATAAAATTAAAGCGTATATTTTTTCCTAAACAATTTCCTCGTTTTTTCCATAGCTATTAGAGATATTGGAAATATCATTGCAGCATCTGATAGACCTAATTAAACTCTACAACTGTAATTATGAATATTTGTTCTATGACTGATAATTACGCAGTAAAATTAAACCGTATATTTTTTCCCAAACAATTTCCTCGTTTTCTCGATAGCTATTAGAGATATTGGAAATATCATTGCAGCATCTGATAGACCTGATTAAACTATACATCTGTAATTATAGACCTAATTAAACTCTACATCTGTAATTATGAATATTTGTTCTATGACCGATAATTACGCAATAAAATTAAACCGTATATTTTTTTAAAAATAATTTCCTCCTTTTCTCGAAAGCTATTAGAGATATTGGAAATATCATTGCAGCATCTGATGGACCTAATTAAACTCTACAACTGTAATTATGAATATTTGTTCCATGACCGATAATTACGCAATAAAATTAAACCGTATATTTTTTCCAAAACAATTTCCTCGTTTTCTCGATAGCTATTAGAGATATTGGAAATATCATTGCAGCATCTGGTAGACCTAATTAAACTCTACAACTGTAATTATGAATATTTGTTCTATGACCGATAATTACGCAATAAAATTAAAGCGTATATTTTTTCCCAAACAATTTCCTCGTTTTCTCGATAGCTATTAGAGATATTGGAAATATCATTGCAGCATCTGATAGACCTAATTAAACTCTTCAACTGTAATTATGAATATTTGTTTTATGACTGATAATTACGCAGAAAAATTAAACCGTATATTTTTTCCAAAACAATTTAATCTTTTTCTCGAAAGCTATTAGAGATATTGGAAATATCATTGCAGCATTTGATGGGCCTAATTAAACTCTACAACGGTAATTATGAATAGTTGTTCTATGACCGATAATTACGCAATAAAATTAAACCGTATATTTTTTCCAAAATAATTTCCTCCTTTTCTCGAAAGCTATTAGAGATATTGGAAATATCATTGCAGCATCTGATAGATCTAATTAAACTCTACAACTGTAATTATGAATATTTGTTCTATGACCGATAATTACGCAATAAAATTAAAGCGTATATTTTTTCCTAAACAATTTCCTCGTTTTTTCCATAGCTATTAGAGATATTGGAAATATCATTGCAGCATCTGATAGACCTAATTAAACTCTACAACTGTAATTATGAATATTTGTTCTATGACTGATAATTACGCAGTAAAATTAAACCGTATATTTTTTCCCAAACAATTTCCTCGTTTTCTCGATAGCTATTAGAGATATTGGAAATATCATTGCAGCATCTGATAGACCTGATTAAACTATACATCTGTAATTATAGACCTAATTAAACTCTACATCTGTAATTATGAATATTTGTTCTATGACCGATAATTACGCAATAAAATTAAACCGTATATTTTTTCAAATATAATTTCCTCCTTTTCTCGAAAGCTATTAGAGATATTGGAAATATCATTGCAGCATCTGATGGACCTAATTAAACTCTACAACTGTAATTATGAATATTTGTTCCATGACCGATAATTACGCAATAAAATTAAACCGTATATTTTTTCCAAAACAATTTCCTCGTTTTCTCGATAGCTATTAGAGATATTGGAAATATCATTGCAGCATCTGGTAGACCTAATTAAACTCTACAACTGTAATTATGAATATTTGTTCTATGACCGATAATTACGCAATAAAATTAAAGCGTATATTTTTTCCCAAACAATTTCCTCGTTTTCTCGATAGCTATTAGAGATATTGGAAATATCATTGCAGCATCTGATAGACCTAATTAAACTCTTCAACTGTAATTATGAATATTTGTTTTATGACTGATAATTACGCAGAAAAATTAAACCGTATATTTTTTCCAAAACAATTTAATCTTTTTCTCGAAAGCTATTAGAGATATTGGAAATATCATTGCAGCATTTGATGGGCCTAATTAAACTCTACAACGGTAATTATGAATAGTTGTTCTATGACCGATAATTACGCAATAAAATTAAACCGTATATTTTTTCCAAAATAATTTCCTCCTTTTCTCGAAAGCTATTAGAGATATTGGAAATATCATTGCAGCATCTGATAGATCTAATTAAACTCTACAACTGTAATTATGAATATTTGTTCTATGACCGATAATTACGCAATAAAATTAAAGCGTATATTTTTTCCTAAACAATTTCCTCGTTTTTTCCATAGCTATTAGAGATATTGGAAATATCATTGCAGCATCTGATAGACCTAATTAAACTCTACAACTGTAATTATGAATATTTGTTCTATGACTGATAATTACGCAGTAAAATTAAACCGTATATTTTTTCCCAAACAATTTCCTCGTTTTCTCGATAGCTATTAGAGATATTGGAAATATCATTGCAGCATCTGATAGACCTGATTAAACTATACATCTGTAATTATAGACCTAATTAAACTCTACATCTGTAATTATGAATATTTGTTCTATGACCGATAATTACGCAATAAAATTAAACCGTATATTTTTTTAAAAATAATTTCCTCCTTTTCTCGAAAGCTATTAGAGATATTGGAAATATCATTGCAGCATCTGATGGACCTAATTAAACTCTACAACTGTAATTATGAATATTTGTTCCATGACCGATAATTACGCAATAAAATTAAACCGTATATTTTTTCCAAAACAATTTCCTCGTTTTCTCGATAGCTATTAGAGATATTGGAAATATCATTGCAGCATCTGGTAGACCTAATTAAACTCTACAACTGTAATTATGAATATTTGTTCTATGACCGATAATTACGCAATAAAATTAAAGCGTATATTTTTTCCCAAACAATTTCCTCGTTTTCTCGATAGCTATTAGAGATATTGGAAATATCATTGCAGCATCTGATAGACCTAATTAAACTCTTCAACTGTAATTATGAATATTTGTTTTATGACTGATAATTACGCAGAAAAATTAAACCGTATATTTTTTCCAAAACAATTTAATCTTTTTCTCGAAAGCTATTAGAGATATTGGAAATATCATTGCAGCATTTGATGGGCCTAATTAAACTCTACAACGGTAATTATGAATAGTTGTTCTATGACCGATAATTACGCAATAAAATTAAACCGTATATTTTTTCCAAAATAATTTCCTCCTTTTCTCGAAAGCTATTAGAGATATTGGAAATATCATTGCAGCATCTGATAGATCTAATTAAACTCTACAACTGTAATTATGAATATTTGTTCTATGACCGATAATTACGCAATAAAATTAAAGCGTATATTTTTTCCTAAACAATTTCCTCGTTTTTTCCATAGCTATTAGAGATATTGGAAATATCATTGCAGCATCTGATAGACCTAATTAAACTCTACAACTGTAATTATGAATATTTGTTCTATGACTGATAATTACGCAGTAAAATTAAACCGTATATTTTTTCCCAAACAATTTCCTCGTTTTCTCGATAGCTATTAGAGATATTGGAAATATCATTGCAGCATCTGATAGACCTGATTAAACTATACATCTGTAATTATAGACCTAATTAAACTCTACATCTGTAATTATGAATATTTGTTCTATGACCGATAATTACGCAATAAAATTAAACCGTATATTTTTTCAAATATAATTTCCTCCTTTTCTCGAAAGCTATTAGAGATATTGGAAATATCATTGCAGCATCTGATGGACCTAATTAAACTCTACAACTGTAATTATGAATATTTGTTCCATGACCGATAATTACGCAATAAAATTAAACCGTATATTTTTTCCAAAACAATTTCCTCGTTTTCTCGATAGCTATTAGAGATATTGGAAATATCATTGCAGCATCTGGTAGACCTAATTAAACTCTACAACTGTAATTATGAATATTTGTTCTATGACCGATAATTACGCAATAAAATTAAAGCGTATATTTTTTCCCAAACAATTTCCTCGTTTTCTCGATAGCTATTAGAGATATTGGAAATATCATTGCAGCATCTGATAGACCTAATTAAACTCTTCAACTGTAATTATGAATATTTGTTTTATGACTGATAATTACGCAGAAAAATTAAACCGTATATTTTTTCCAAAACAATTTAATCTTTTTCTCGAAAGCTATTAGAGATATTGGAAATATCATTGCAGCATTTGATGGGCCTAATTAAACTCTACAACGGTAATTATGAATAGTTGTTCTATGACCGATAATTACGCAATAAAATTAAACCGTATATTTTTTCCAAAATAATTTCCTCCTTTTCTCGAAAGCTATTAGAGATATTGGAAATATCATTGCAGCATCTGATAGATCTAATTAAACTCTACAACTGTAATTATGAATATTTGTTCTATGACCGATAATTACGCAATAAAATTAAAGCGTATATTTTTTCCTAAACAATTTCCTCGTTTTTTCCATAGCTATTAGAGATATTGGAAATATCATTGCAGCATCTGATAGACCTAATTAAACTCTACAACTGTAATTATGAATATTTGTTCTATGACTGATAATTACGCAGTAAAATTAAACCGTATATTTTTTCCCAAACAATTTCCTCGTTTTCTCGATAGCTATTAGAGATATTGGAAATATCATTGCAGCATCTGATAGACCTGATTAAACTATACATCTGTAATTATAGACCTAATTAAACTCTACATCTGTAATTATGAATATTTGTTCTATGACCGATAATTACGCAATAAAATTAAACCGTATATTTTTTCAAATATAATTTCCTCCTTTTCTCGAAAGCTATTAGAGATATTGGAAATATCATTGCAGCATCTGATGGACCTAATTAAACTCTACAACTGTAATTATGAATATTTGTTCCATGACCGATAATTACGCAATAAAATTAAACCGTATATTTTTTCCAAAACAATTTCCTCGTTTTCTCGATAGCTATTAGAGATATTGGAAATATCATTGCAGCATCTGGTAGACCTAATTAAACTCTACAACTGTAATTATGAATATTTGTTCTATGACCGATAATTACGCAATAAAATTAAAGCGTATATTTTTTCCCAAACAATTTCCTCGTTTTCTCGATAGCTATTAGAGATATTGGAAATATCATTGCAGCATCTGATAGACCTAATTAAACTCTTCAACTGTAATTATGAATATTTGTTTTATGACTGATAATTACGCAGAAAAATTAAACCGTATATTTTTTCCAAAACAATTTAATCTTTTTCTCGAAAGCTATTAGAGATATTGGAAATATCATTGCAGCATTTGATGGGCCTAATTAAACTCTACAACGGTAATTATGAATAGTTGTTCTATGACCGATAATTACGCAATAAAATTAAACCGTATATTTTTTCCAAAATAATTTCCTCCTTTTCTCGAAAGCTATTAGAGATATTGGAAATATCATTGCAGCATCTGATAGATCTAATTAAACTCTACAACTGTAATTATGAATATTTGTTCTATGACCGATAATTACGCAATAAAATTAAAGCGTATATTTTTTCCTAAACAATTTCCTCGTTTTTTCCATAGCTATTAGAGATATTGGAAATATCATTGCAGCATCTGATAGACCTAATTAAACTCTACAACTGTAATTATGAATATTTGTTCTATGACTGATAATTACGCAGTAAAATTAAACCGTATATTTTTTCCCAAACAATTTCCTCGTTTTCTCGATAGCTATTAGAGATATTGGAAATATCATTGCAGCATCTGATAGACCTGATTAAACTATACATCTGTAATTATAGACCTAATTAAACTCTACATCTGTAATTATGAATATTTGTTCTATGACCGATAATTACGCAATAAAATTAAACCGTATATTTTTTCAAATATAATTTCCTCCTTTTCTCGAAAGCTATTAGAGATATTGGAAATATCATTGCAGCATCTGATGGACCTAATTAAACTCTACAACTGTAATTATGAATATTTGTTCCATGACCGATAATTACGCAATAAAATTAAACCGTATATTTTTTCCAAAACAATTTCCTCGTTTTCTCGATAGCTATTAGAGATATTGGAAATATCATTGCAGCATCTGGTAGACCTAATTAAACTCTACAACTGTAATTATGAATATTTGTTCTATGACCGATAATTACGCAATAAAATTAAAGCGTATATTTTTTCCCAAACAATTTCCTCGTTTTCTCGATAGCTATTAGAGATATTGGAAATATCATTGCAGCATCTGATAGACCTAATTAAACTCTTCAACTGTAATTATGAATATTTGTTTTATGACTGATAATTACGCAGAAAAATTAAACCGTATATTTTTTCCAAAACAATTTAATCTTTTTCTCGAAAGCTATTAGAGATATTGGAAATATCATTGCAGCATTTGATGGGCCTAATTAAACTCTACAACGGTAATTATGAATAGTTGTTCTATGACCGATAATTACGCAATAAAATTAAACCGTATATTTTTTCCAAAATAATTTCCTCCTTTTCTCGAAAGCTATTAGAGATATTGGAAATATCATTGCAGCATCTGATAGATCTAATTAAACTCTACAACTGTAATTATGAATATTTGTTCTATGACCGATAATTACGCAATAAAATTAAAGCGTATATTTTTTCCTAAACAATTTCCTCGTTTTTTCCATAGCTATTAGAGATATTGGAAATATCATTGCAGCATCTGATAGACCTAATTAAACTCTACAACTGTAATTATGAATATTTGTTCTATGACTGATAATTACGCAGTAAAATTAAACCGTATATTTTTTCCCAAACAATTTCCTCGTTTTCTCGATAGCTATTAGAGATATTGGAAATATCATTGCAGCATCTGATAGACCTGATTAAACTATACATCTGTAATTATAGACCTAATTAAACTCTACATCTGTAATTATGAATATTTGTTCTATGACCGATAATTACGCAATAAAATTAAACCGTATATTTTTTCAAATATAATTTCCTCCTTTTCTCGAAAGCTATTAGAGATATTGGAAATATCATTGCAGCATCTGATGGACCTAATTAAACTCTACAACTGTAATTATGAATATTTGTTCCATGACCGATAATTACGCAATAAAATTAAACCGTATATTTTTTCCAAAACAATTTCCTCGTTTTCTCGATAGCTATTAGAGATATTGGAAATATCATTGCAGCATCTGGTAGACCTAATTAAACTCTACAACTGTAATTATGAATATTTGTTCTATGACCGATAATTACGCAATAAAATTAAAGCGTATATTTTTTCCCAAACAATTTCCTCGTTTTCTCGATAGCTATTAGAGATATTGGAAATATCATTGCAGCATCTGATAGACCTAATTAAACTCTTCAACTGTAATTATGAATATTTGTTTTATGACTGATAATTACGCAGAAAAATTAAACCGTATATTTTTTCCAAAACAATTTAATCTTTTTCTCGAAAGCTATTAGAGATATTGGAAATATCATTGCAGCATTTGATGGGCCTAATTAAACTCTACAACGGTAATTATGAATAGTTGTTCTATGACCGATAATTACGCAATAAAATTAAACCGTATATTTTTTCCAAAATAATTTCCTCCTTTTCTCGAAAGCTATTAGAGATATTGGAAATATCATTGCAGCATCTGATAGATCTAATTAAACTCTACAACTGTAATTATGAATATTTGTTCTATGACCGATAATTACGCAATAAAATTAAAGCGTATATTTTTTCCTAAACAATTTCCTCGTTTTTTCCATAGCTATTAGAGATATTGGAAATATCATTGCAGCATCTGATAGACCTAATTAAACTCTACAACTGTAATTATGAATATTTGTTCTATGACTGATAATTACGCAGTAAAATTAAACCGTATATTTTTTCCCAAACAATTTCCTCGTTTTCTCGATAGCTATTAGAGATATTGGAAATATCATTGCAGCATCTGATAGACCTGATTAAACTATACATCTGTAATTATAGACCTAATTAAACTCTACATCTGTAATTATGAATATTTGTTCTATGACCGATAATTACGCAATAAAATTAAACCGTATATTTTTTCAAATATAATTTCCTCCTTTTCTCGAAAGCTATTAGAGATATTGGAAATATCATTGCAGCATCTGATGGACCTAATTAAACTCTACAACTGTAATTATGAATATTTGTTCCATGACCGATAATTACGCAATAAAATTAAACCGTATATTTTTTCCAAAACAATTTCCTCGTTTTCTCGATAGCTATTAGAGATATTGGAAATATCATTGCAGCATCTGGTAGACCTAATTAAACTCTACAACTGTAATTATGAATATTTGTTCTATGACCGATAATTACGCAATAAAATTAAAGCGTATATTTTTTCCCAAACAATTTCCTCGTTTTCTCGATAGCTATTAGAGATATTGGAAATATCATTGCAGCATCTGATAGACCTAATTAAACTCTTCAACTGTAATTATGAATATTTGTTTTATGACTGATAATTACGCAGAAAAATTAAACCGTATATTTTTTCCAAAACAATTTAATCTTTTTCTCGAAAGCTATTAGAGATATTGGAAATATCATTGCAGCATTTGATGGGCCTAATTAAACTCTACAACGGTAATTATGAATAGTTGTTCTATGACCGATAATTACGCAATAAAATTAAACCGTATATTTTTTCCAAAATAATTTCCTCCTTTTCTCGAAAGCTATTAGAGATATTGGAAATATCATTGCAGCATCTGATAGATCTAATTAAACTCTACAACTGTAATTATGAATATTTGTTCTATGACCGATAATTACGCAATAAAATTAAAGCGTATATTTTTTCCTAAACAATTTCCTCGTTTTTTCCATAGCTATTAGAGATATTGGAAATATCATTGCAGCATCTGATAGACCTAATTAAACTCTACAACTGTAATTATGAATATTTGTTCTATGACTGATAATTACGCAGTAAAATTAAACCGTATATTTTTTCCCAAACAATTTCCTCGTTTTCTCGATAGCTATTAGAGATATTGGAAATATCATTGCAGCATCTGATAGACCTGATTAAACTATACATCTGTAATTATAGACCTAATTAAACTCTACATCTGTAATTATGAATATTTGTTCTATGACCGATAATTACGCAATAAAATTAAACCGTATATTTTTTCAAATATAATTTCCTCCTTTTCTCGAAAGCTATTAGAGATATTGGAAATATCATTGCAGCATCTGATGGACCTAATTAAACTCTACAACTGTAATTATGAATATTTGTTCCATGACCGATAATTACGCAATAAAATTAAACCGTATATTTTTTCCAAAACAATTTCCTCGTTTTCTCGATAGCTATTAGAGATATTGGAAATATCATTGCAGCATCTGGTAGACCTAATTAAACTCTACAACTGTAATTATGAATATTTGTTCTATGACCGATAATTACGCAATAAAATTAAAGCGTATATTTTTTCCCAAACAATTTCCTCGTTTTCTCGATAGCTATTAGAGATATTGGAAATATCATTGCAGCATCTGATAGACCTAATTAAACTCTTCAACTGTAATTATGAATATTTGTTTTATGACTGATAATTACGCAGAAAAATTAAACCGTATATTTTTTCCAAAACAATTTAATCTTTTTCTCGAAAGCTATTAGAGATATTGGAAATATCATTGCAGCATTTGATGGGCCTAATTAAACTCTACAACGGTAATTATGAATAGTTGTTCTATGACCGATAATTACGCAATAAAATTAAACCGTATATTTTTTCCAAAATAATTTCCTCCTTTTCTCGAAAGCTATTAGAGATATTGGAAATATCATTGCAGCATCTGATAGATCTAATTAAACTCTACAACTGTAATTATGAATATTTGTTCTATGACCGATAATTACGCAATAAAATTAAAGCGTATATTTTTTCCTAAACAATTTCCTCGTTTTTTCCATAGCTATTAGAGATATTGGAAATATCATTGCAGCATCTGATAGACCTAATTAAACTCTACAACTGTAATTATGAATATTTGTTCTATGACTGATAATTACGCAGTAAAATTAAACCGTATATTTTTTCCCAAACAATTTCCTCGTTTTCTCGATAGCTATTAGAGATATTGGAAATATCATTGCAGCATCTGATAGACCTGATTAAACTATACATCTGTAATTATAGACCTAATTAAACTCTACATCTGTAATTATGAATATTTGTTCTATGACCGATAATTACGCAATAAAATTAAACCGTATATTTTTTCAAAAATAATTTCCTCCTTTTCTCGAAAGCTATTAGAGATATTGGAAATATCATTGCAGCATCTGATGGACCTAATTAAACTCTACAACTGTAATTATGAATATTTGTTCCATGACCGATAATTACGCAATAAAATTAAACCGTATATTTTTTCCAAAACAATTTCCTCGTTTTCTCGATAGCTACTAGAGATATTGGAAATATCATTGCAGCATCTGGTAGACCTAATTAAACTCTACAACTGTAATTATGAATATTTGTTCTATGACCGATAATTACGCAATAAAATTAAAGCGTATATTTTTTCCCAAACAATTTCCTCGTTTTCTCGATAGCTATTAGAGATATTGGAAATATCATTGCAGCATCTGATAGACCTAATTAAACTCTTCAACTGTAATTATGAATATTTGTTTTATGACTGATAATTACGCAGAAAAATTAAACCGTATATTTTTTCCAAAACAATTTAATCTTTTTCTCGAAAGCTATTAGAGATATTGGAAATATCATTGCAGCATTTGATGGGCCTAATTAAACTCTACAACGGTAATTATGAATAGTTGTTCTATGACCGATAATTACGCAATAAAATTAAACCGTATATTTTTTCCAAAATAATTTCCTCCTTTTCTCGAAAGCTATTAGAGATATTGGAAATATCATTGCAGCATCTGATAGATCTAATTAAACTCTACAACTGTAATTATGAATATTTGTTCTATGACCGATAATTACGCAATAAAATTAAAGCGTATATTTTTTCCTAAACAATTTCCTCGTTTTTTCCATAGCTATTAGAGATATTGGAAATATCATTGCAGCATCTGATAGACCTAATTAAACTCTACAACTGTAATTATGAATATTTGTTCTATGACTGATAATTACGCAGTAAAATTAAACCGTATATTTTTTCCCAAACAATTTCCTCGTTTTCTCGATAGCTATTAGAGATATTGGAAATATCATTGCAGCATCTGATAGACCTGATTAAACTATACATCTGTAATTATAGACCTAATTAAACTCTACATCTGTAATTATGAATATTTGTTCTATGACCGATAATTACGCAATAAAATTAAACCGTATATTTTTTCAAAAATAATTTCCTCCTTTTCTCGAAAGCTATTAGAGATATTGGAAATATCATTGCAGCATCTGATGGACCTAATTAAACTCTACAACTGTAATTATGAATATTTGTTCCATGACCGATAATTACGCAATAAAATTAAACCGTATATTTTTTCCAAAACAATTTCCTCGTTTTCTCGATAGCTATTAGAGATATTGGAAATATCATTGCAGCATCTGGTAGACCTAATTAAACTCTACAACTGTAATTATGAATATTTGTTCTATGACCGATAATTACGCAATAAAATTAAAGCGTATATTTTTTCCCAAACAATTTCCTCGTTTTCTCGATAGCTATTAGAGATATTGGAAATATCATTGCAGCATCTGATAGACCTAATTAAACTCTTCAACTGTAATTATGAATATTTGTTTTATGACTGATAATTACGCAGAAAAATTAAACCGTATATTTTTTCCAAAACAATTTAATCTTTTTCTCGAAAGCTATTAGAGATATTGGAAATATCATTGCAGCATTTGATGGGCCTAATTAAACTCTACAACGGTAATTATGAATAGTTGTTCTATGACCGATAATTACGCAATAAAATTAAACCGTATATTTTTTCCAAAATAATTTCCTCCTTTTCTCGAAAGCTATTAGAGATATTGGAAATATCATTGCAGCATCTGATAGATCTAATTAAACTCTACAACTGTAATTATGAATATTTGTTCTATGACCGATAATTACGCAATAAAATTAAAGCGTATATTTTTTCCTAAACAATTTCCTCGTTTTTTCCATAGCTATTAGAGATATTGGAAATATCATTGCAGCATCTGATAGACCTAATTAAACTCTACAACTGTAATTATGAATATTTGTTCTATGACTGATAATTACGCAGTAAAATTAAACCGTATATTTTTTCCCAAACAATTTCCTCGTTTTCTCGATAGCTATTAGAGATATTGGAAATATCATTGCAGCATCTGATAGACCTGATTAAACTATACATCTGTAATTATAGACCTAATTAAACTCTACATCTGTAATTATGAATATTTGTTCTATGACCGATAATTACGCAATAAAATTAAACCGTATATTTTTTCAAAAATAATTTCCTCCTTTTCTCGAAAGCTATTAGAGATATTGGAAATATCATTGCAGCATCTGATGGACCTAATTAAACTCTACAACTGTAATTATGAATATTTGTTCCATGACCGATAATTACGCAATAAAATTAAACCGTATATTTTTTCCAAAACAATTTCCTCGTTTTCTCGATAGCTATTAGAGATATTGGAAATATCATTGCAGCATCTGGTAGACCTAATTAAACTCTACAACTGTAATTATGAATATTTGTTCTATGACCGATAATTACGCAATAAAATTAAAGCGTATATTTTTTCCCAAACAATTTCCTCGTTTTCTCGATAGCTATTAGAGATATTGGAAATATCATTGCAGCATCTGATAGACCTAATTAAACTCTTCAACTGTAATTATGAATATTTGTTTTATGACTGATAATTACGCAGAAAAATTAAACCGTATATTTTTTCCAAAACAATTTAATCTTTTTCTCGAAAGCTATTAGAGATATTGGAAATATCATTGCAGCATTTGATGGGCCTAATTAAACTCTACAACGGTAATTATGAATAGTTGTTCTATGACCGATAATTACGCAATAAAATTAAACCGTATATTTTTTCCAAAATAATTTCCTCCTTTTCTCGAAAGCTATTAGAGATATTGGAAATATCATTGCAGCATCTGATAGATCTAATTAAACTCTACAACTGTAATTATGAATATTTGTTCTATGACCGATAATTACGCAATAAAATTAAAGCGTATATTTTTTCCTAAACAATTTCCTCGTTTTTTCCATAGCTATTAGAGATATTGGAAATATCATTGCAGCATCTGATAGACCTAATTAAACTCTACAACTGTAATTATGAATATTTGTTCTATGACTGATAATTACGCAGTAAAATTAAACCGTATATTTTTTCCCAAACAATTTCCTCGTTTTCTCGATAGCTATTAGAGATATTGGAAATATCATTGCAGCATCTGATAGACCTGATTAAACTATACATCTGTAATTATAGACCTAATTAAACTCTACATCTGTAATTATGAATATTTGTTCTATGACCGATAATTACGCAATAAAATTAAACCGTATATTTTTTCAAAAATAATTTCCTCCTTTTCTCGAAAGCTATTAGAGATATTGGAAATATCATTGCAGCATCTGATGGACCTAATTAAACTCTACAACTGTAATTATGAATATTTGTTCCATGACCGATAATTACGCAATAAAATTAAACCGTATATTTTTTCCAAAACAATTTCCTCGTTTTCTCGATAGCTATTAGAGATATTGGAAATATCATTGCAGCATCTGGTAGACCTAATTAAACTCTACAACTGTAATTATGAATATTTGTTCTATGACCGATAATTACGCAATAAAATTAAAGCGTATATTTTTTCCCAAACAATTTCCTCGTTTTCTCGATAGCTATTAGAGATATTGGAAATATCATTGCAGCATCTGATAGACCTAATTAAACTCTTCAACTGTAATTATGAATATTTGTTTTATGACTGATAATTACGCAGAAAAATTAAACCGTATATTTTTTCCAAAACAATTTAATCTTTTTCTCGAAAGCTATTAGAGATATTGGAAATATCATTGCAGCATTTGATGGGCCTAATTAAACTCTACAACGGTAATTATGAATAGTTGTTCTATGACCGATAATTACGCAATAAAATTAAACCGTATATTTTTTCCAAAATAATTTCCTCCTTTTCTCGAAAGCTATTAGAGATATTGGAAATATCATTGCAGCATCTGATAGATCTAATTAAACTCTACAACTGTAATTATGAATATTTGTTCTATGACCGATAATTACGCAATAAAATTAAAGCGTATATTTTTTCCTAAACAATTTCCTCGTTTTTTCCATAGCTATTAGAGATATTGGAAATATCATTGCAGCATCTGATAGACCTAATTAAACTCTACAACTGTAATTATGAATATTTGTTCTATGACTGATAATTACGCAGTAAAATTAAACCGTATATTTTTTCCCAAACAATTTCCTCGTTTTCTCGATAGCTATTAGAGATATTGGAAATATCATTGCAGCATCTGATAGACCTGATTAAACTATACATCTGTAATTATAGACCTAATTAAACTCTACATCTGTAATTATGAATATTTGTTCTATGACCGATAATTACGCAATAAAATTAAACCGTATATTTTTTCAAAAATAATTTCCTCCTTTTCTCGAAAGCTATTAGAGATATTGGAAATATCATTGCAGCATCTGATGGACCTAATTAAACTCTACAACTGTAATTATGAATATTTGTTCCATGACCGATAATTACGCAATAAAATTAAACCGTATATTTTTTCCAAAACAATTTCCTCGTTTTCTCGATAGCTATTAGAGATATTGGAAATATCATTGCAGCATCTGGTAGACCTAATTAAACTCTACAACTGTAATTATGAATATTTGTTCTATGACCGATAATTACGCAATAAAATTAAAGCGTATATTTTTTCCCAAACAATTTCCTCGTTTTCTCGATAGCTATTAGAGATATTGGAAATATCATTGCAGCATCTGATAGACCTAATTAAACTCTTCAACTGTAATTATGAATATTTGTTTTATGACTGATAATTACGCAGAAAAATTAAACCGTATATTTTTTCCAAAACAATTTAATCTTTTTCTCGAAAGCTATTAGAGATATTGGAAATATCATTGCAGCATTTGATGGGCCTAATTAAACTCTACAACGGTAATTATGAATAGTTGTTCTATGACCGATAATTACGCAATAAAATTAAACCGTATATTTTTTCCAAAATAATTTCCTCCTTTTCTCGAAAGCTATTAGAGATATTGGAAATATCATTGCAGCATCTGATAGATCTAATTAAACTCTACAACTGTAATTATGAATATTTGTTCTATGACCGATAATTACGCAATAAAATTAAAGCGTATATTTTTTCCTAAACAATTTCCTCGTTTTTTCCATAGCTATTAGAGATATTGGAAATATCATTGCAGCATCTGATAGACCTAATTAAACTCTACAACTGTAATTATGAATATTTGTTCTATGACTGATAATTACGCAGTAAAATTAAACCGTATATTTTTTCCCAAACAATTTCCTCGTTTTCTCGATAGCTATTAGAGATATTGGAAATATCATTGCAGCATCTGATAGACCTGATTAAACTATACATCTGTAATTATAGACCTAATTAAACTCTACATCTGTAATTATGAATATTTGTTCTATGACCGATAATTACGCAATAAAATTAAACCGTATATTTTTTCAAAAATAATTTCCTCCTTTTCTCGAAAGCTATTAGAGATATTGGAAATATCATTGCAGCATCTGATGGACCTAATTAAACTCTACAACTGTAATTATGAATATTTGTTCCATGACCGATAATTACGCAATAAAATTAAACCGTATATTTTTTCCAAAACAATTTCCTCGTTTTCTCGATAGCTATTAGAGATATTGGAAATATCATTGCAGCATCTGGTAGACCTAATTAAACTCTACAACTGTAATTATGAATATTTGTTCTATGACCGATAATTACGCAATAAAATTAAAGCGTATATTTTTTCCCAAACAATTTCCTCGTTTTCTCGATAGCTATTAGAGATATTGGAAATATCATTGCAGCATCTGATAGACCTAATTAAACTCTTCAACTGTAATTATGAATATTTGTTTTATGACTGATAATTACGCAGAAAAATTAAACCGTATATTTTTTCCAAAACAATTTAATCTTTTTCTCGAAAGCTATTAGAGATATTGGAAATATCATTGCAGCATTTGATGGGCCTAATTAAACTCTACAACGGTAATTATGAATAGTTGTTCTATGACCGATAATTACGCAATAAAATTAAACCGTATATTTTTTCCAAAATAATTTCCTCCTTTTCTCGAAAGCTATTAGAGATATTGGAAATATCATTGCAGCATCTGATAGATCTAATTAAACTCTACAACTGTAATTATGAATATTTGTTCTATGACCGATAATTACGCAATAAAATTAAAGCGTATATTTTTTCCTAAACAATTTCCTCGTTTTTTCCATAGCTATTAGAGATATTGGAAATATCATTGCAGCATCTGATAGACCTAATTAAACTCTACAACTGTAATTATGAATATTTGTTCTATGACTGATAATTACGCAGTAAAATTAAACCGTATATTTTTTCCCAAACAATTTCCTCGTTTTCTCGATAGCTATTAGAGATATTGGAAATATCATTGCAGCATCTGATAGACCTGATTAAACTATACATCTGTAATTATAGACCTAATTAAACTCTACATCTGTAATTATGAATATTTGTTCTATGACCGATAATTACGCAATAAAATTAAACCGTATATTTTTTCAAAAATAATTTCCTCCTTTTCTCGAAAGCTATTAGAGATATTGGAAATATCATTGCAGCATCTGATGGACCTAATTAAACTCTACAACTGTAATTATGAATATTTGTTCCATGACCGATAATTACGCAATAAAATTAAACCGTATATTTTTTCCAAAACAATTTCCTCGTTTTCTCGATAGCTATTAGAGATATTGGAAATATCATTGCAGCATCTGGTAGACCTAATTAAACTCTACAACTGTAATTATGAATATTTGTTCTATGACCGATAATTACGCAATAAAATTAAAGCGTATATTTTTTCCCAAACAATTTCCTCGTTTTCTCGATAGCTATTAGAGATATTGGAAATATCATTGCAGCATCTGATAGACCTAATTAAACTCTTCAACTGTAATTATGAATATTTGTTTTATGACTGATAATTACGCAGAAAAATTAAACCGTATATTTTTTCCAAAACAATTTAATCTTTTTCTCGAAAGCTATTAGAGATAATGGAAATATCATTGCAGCATTTGATGGGCCTAATTAAACTCTACAACGGTAATTATGAATAGTTGTTCTATGACCGATAATTACGCAATAAAATTAAACCGTATATTTTTTCCAAAATAATTTCCTCCTTTTCTCGAAAGCTATTAGAGATATTGGAAATATCATTGCAGCATCTGATAGATCTAATTAAACTCTACAACTGTAATTATGAATATTTGTTCTATGACCGATAATTACGCAATAAAATTAAAGCGTATATTTTTTCCTAAACAATTTCCTCGTTTTTTCCATAGCTATTAGAGATATTGGAAATATCATTGCAGCATCTGATAGACCTAATTAAACTCTACAACTGTAATTATGAATATTTGTTCTATGACTGATAATTACGCAGTAAAATTAAACCGTATATTTTTTCCCAAACAATTTCCTCGTTTTCTCGATAGCTATTAGAGATATTGGAAATATCATTGCAGCATCTGATAGACCTGATTAAACTATACATCTGTAATTATAGACCTAATTAAACTCTACATCTGTAATTATGAATATTTGTTCTATGACCGATAATTACGCAATAAAATTAAACCGTATATTTTTTCAAAAATAATTTCCTCCTTTTCTCGAAAGCTATTAGAGATATTGGAAATATCATTGCAGCATCTGATGGACCTAATTAAACTCTACAACTGTAATTATGAATATTTGTTCCATGACCGATAATTACGCAATAAAATTAAACCGTATATTTTTTCCAAAACAATTTCCTCGTTTTCTCGATAGCTATTAGAGATATTGGAAATATCATTGCAGCATCTGGTAGACCTAATTAAACTCTACAACTGTAATTATGAATATTTGTTCTATGACCGATAATTACGCAATAAAATTAAAGCGTATATTTTTTCCCAAACAATTTCCTCGTTTTCTCGATAGCTATTAGAGATATTGGAAATATCATTGCAGCATCTGATAGACCTAATTAAACTCTTCAACTGTAATTATGAATATTTGTTTTATGACTGATAATTACGCAGAAAAATTAAACCGTATATTTTTTCCAAAACAATTTAATCTTTTTCTCGAAAGCTATTAGAGATATTGGAAATATCATTGCAGCATTTGATGGGCCTAATTAAACTCTACAACGGTAATTATGAATAGTTGTTCTATGACCGATAATTACGCAATAAAATTAAACCGTATATTTTTTCCAAAATAATTTCCTCCTTTTCTCGAAAGCTATTAGAGATATTGGAAATATCATTGCAGCATCTGATAGATCTAATTAAACTCTACAACTGTAATTATGAATATTTGTTCTATGACCGATAATTACGCAATAAAATTAAAGCGTATATTTTTTCCTGAACAATTTCCTCGTTTTTTCCATAGCTATTAGAGATATTGGAAATATCATTGCAGCATCTGATAGACCTAATTAAACTCTACAACTGTAATTATGAATATTTGTTCTATGACTGATAATTACGCAGTAAAATTAAACCGTATATTTTTTCCCAAACAATTTCCTCGTTTTCTCGATAGCTATTAGAGATATTGGAAATATCATTGCAGCATCTGATAGACCTGATTAAACTATACATCTGTAATTATAGACCTAATTAAACTCTACATCTGTAATTATGAATATTTGTTCTATGACCGATAATTACGCAATAAAATTAAACCGTATATTTTTTCAAAAATAATTTCCTCCTTTTCTCGAAAGCTATTAGAGATATTGGAAATATCATTGCAGCCTCTGATGGACCTAATTAAACTCTATAACTGTAATTATGAATATTTGTTCCATGACCGATAATTACGCAATAAAATTAAACCGTATATTTTTTCCAAAACAATTTCCTCGTTTTCTCGATAGCTATTAGAGATATTGGAAATATCATTGCAGCATCTGGTAGACCTAATTAAACTCTACAACTGTAATTATGAATATTTGTTCTATGACCGATAATTACGCAATAAAATTAAAGCGTATATTTTTTCCCAAACAATTTCCTCGTTTTCTCGATAGCTATTAGAGATATTGGAAATATCATTGCAGCATCTGATAGACCTAATTAAACTCTTCAACTGTAATTATGAATATTTGTTTTATGACTGATAATTACGCAGAAAAATTAAACCGTATATTTTTTCCAAAACAATTTAATCTTTTTCTCGAAAGCTATTAGAGATATTGGAAATATCATTGCAGCATTTGATGGGCCTAATTAAACTCTACAACGGTAATTATGAATAGTTGTTCTATGACCGATAATTACGCAATAAAATTAAACCGTATATTTTTTCCAAAATAATTTCCTCCTTTTCTCGAAAGCTATTAGAGATATTGGAAATATCATTGCAGCATCTGATAGATCTAATTAAACTCTACAACTGTAATTATGAATATTTGTTCTATGACCGATAATTACGCAATAAAATTAAAGCGTATATTTTTTCCTAAACAATTTCCTCGTTTTTTCCATAGCTATTAGAGATATTGGAAATATCATTGCAGCATCTGATAGACCTAATTAAACTCTACAACTGTAATTATGAATATTTGTTCTATGACTGATAATTACGCAGTAAAATTAAACCGTATATTTTTTCCCAAACAATTTCCTCGTTTTCTCGATAGCTATTAGAGATATTGGAAATATCATTGCAGCATCTGATAGACCTGATTAAACTATACATCTGTAATTATAGACCTAATTAAACTCTACATCTGTAATTATGAATATTTGTTCTATGACCGATAATTACGCAATAAAATTAAACCGTATATTTTTTCAAAAATAATTTCCTCCTTTTCTCGAAAGCTATTAGAGATATTGGAAATATCATTGCAGCATCTGATGGACCTAATTAAACTCTACAACTGTAATTATGAATATTTGTTCCATGACCGATAATTACGCAATAAAATTAAACCGTATATTTTTTCCAAAACAATTTCCTCGTTTTCTCGATAGCTATTAGAGATATTGGAAATATCATTGCAGCATCTGGTAGACCTAATTAAACTCTACAACTGTAATTATGAATATTTGTTCTATGACCGATAATTACGCAATAAAATTAAAGCGTATATTTTTTCCCAAACAATTTCCTCGTTTTCTCGATAGCTATTAGAGATATTGGAAATATCATTGCAGCATCTGATAGACCTAATTAAACTCTTCAACTGTAATTATGAATATTTGTTTTATGACTGATAATTACGCAGAAAAATTAAACCGTATATTTTTTCCAAAACAATTTAATCTTTTTCTCGAAAGCTATTAGAGATATTGGAAATATCATTGCAGCATTTGATGGGCCTAATTAAATTCTACAACGGTAATTATGAATAGTTGTTCTATGACCGATAATTACGCAATAAAATTAAACCGTATATTTTTTCCAAAATAATTTCCTCCTTTTCTCGAAAGCTATTAGAGATATTGGAAATATCATTGCAGCATCTGATAGATCTAATTAAACTCTACAACTGTAATTATGAATATTTGTTCTATGACCGATAATTACGCAATAAAATTAAAGCGTATATTTTTTCCTAAACAATTTCCTCGTTTTTTCCATAGCTATTAGAGATATTGGAAATATCATTGCAGCATCTGATAGACCTAATTAAACTCTACAACTGTAATTATGAATATTTGTTCTATGACTGATAATTACGCAGTAAAATTAAACCGTATATTTTTTCCCAAACAATTTCCTCGTTTTCTCGATAGCTATTAGAGATATTGGAAATATCATTGCAGCATCTGATAGACCTGATTAAACTATACATCTGTAATTATAGACATAATTAAACTCTACATCTGTAATTATGAATATTTGTTCTATGACCGATAATTACGCAATAAAATTAAACCGTATATTTTTTCAAAAATAATTTCCTCCTTTTCTCGAAAGCTATTAGAGATATTGGAAATATCATTGCAGCATCTGATGGACCTAATTAAACTCTACAACTGTAATTATGAATATTTGTTCCATGACCGATAATTACGCAATAAAATTAAACCGTATATTTTTTCCAAAACAATTTCCTCGTTTTCTCGATAGCTATTAGAGATATTGGAAATATCATTGCAGCATCTGGTAGACCTAATTAAACTCTACAACTGTAATTATGAATATTTGTTCTATGACCGATAATTACGCAATAAAATTAAAGCGTATATTTTTTCCCAAACAATTTCCTCGTTTTCTCGATAGCTATTAGAGATATTGGAAATATCATTGCAGCATCTGATAGACCTAATTAAACTCTTCAACTGTAATTATGAATATTTGTTTTATGACTGATAATTACGCAGAAAAATTAAACCGTATATTTTTTCCAAAACAATTTAATCTTTTTCTCGAAAGCTATTAGAGATATTGGAAATATCATTGCAGCATTTGATGGGCCTAATTAAACTCTACAACGGTAATTATGAATAGTTGTTCTATGACCGATAATTACGCAATAAAATTAAACCGTATATTTTTTCCAAAATAATTTCCTCCTTTTCTCGAAAGCTATTAGAGATATTGGAAATATCATTGCAGCATCTGATAGATCTAATTAAACTCTACAACTGTAATTATGAATATTTGTTCTATGACCGATAATTACGCAATAAAATTAAAGCGTATATTTTTTCCTAAACAATTTCCTCGTTTTTTCCATAGCTATTAGAGATATTGGAAATATCATTGCAGCATCTGATAGACCTAATTAAACTCTACAACTGTAATTATGAATATTTGTTCTATGACTGATAATTACGCAGTAAAATTAAACCGTATATTTTTTCCCAAACAATTTCCTCGTTTTCTCGATAGCTATTAGAGATATTGGAAATATCATTGCAGCATCTGATAGACCTGATTAAACTATACATCTGTAATTATAGACCTAATTAAACTCTACATCTGTAATTATGAATATTTGTTCTATGACCGATAATTACGCAATAAAATTAAACCGTATATTTTTTCAAAAATAATTTCCTCCTTTTCTCGAAAGCTATTAGAGATATTGGAAATATCATTGCAGCATCTGATGGACCTAATTAAACTCTACAACTGTAATTATGAATATTTGTTCCATGACCGATAATTACGCAATAAAATTAAACCGTATATTTTTTCCAAAACAATTTCCTCGTTTTCTCGATAGCTATTAGAGATATTGGAAATATCATTGCAGCATCTGGTAGACCTAATTAAACTCTACAACTGTAATTATGAATATTTGTTCTATGACCGATAATTACGCAATAAAATTAAAGCGTATATTTTTTCCCAAACAATTTCCTCGTTTTCTCGATAGCTATTAGAGATATTGGAAATATCATTGCAGCATCTGATAGACCTAATTAAACTCTTCAACTGTAATTATGAATATTTGTTTTATGACTGATAATTACGCAGAAAAATTAAACCGTATATTTTTTCCAAAACAATTTAATCTTTTTCTCGAAAGCTATTAGAGATATTGGAAATATCATTGCAGCATTTGATGGGCCTAATTAAACTCTACAACGGTAATTATGAATAGTTGTTCTATGACCGATAATTACGCAATAAAATTAAACCGTATATTTTTTCCAAAATAATTTCCTCCTTTTCTCGAAAGCTATTAGAGATATTGGAAATATCATTGCAGCATCTGATAGATGTAATTAAACTCTACAACTGTAATTATGAATATTTGTTCTATGACCGATAATTACGCAATAAAATTAAAGCGTATATTTTTTCCTAAACAATTTCCTCGTTTTTTCCATAGCTATTAGAGATATTGGAAATATCATTGCAGCATCTGATAGACCTAATTAAACTCTACAACTGTAATTATGAATATTTGTTCTATGACTGATAATTACGCAGTAAAATTAAACCGTATATTTTTTCCCAAACAATTTCCTCGTTTTCTCGATAGCTATTAGAGATATTGGAAATATCATTGCAGCATCTGATAGACCTGATTAAACTATACATCTGTAATTATAGACCTAATTAAACTCTACATCTGTAATTATGAATATTTGTTCTATGACCGATAATTACGCAATAAAATTAAACCGTATATTTTTTCAAAAATAATTTCCTCCTTTTCTCGAAAGCTATTAGAGATATTGGAAATATCATTGCAGCATCTGATGGACCTAATTAAACTCTACAACTGTAATTATGAATATTTGTTCCATGACCGATAATTACGCAATAAAATTAAACCGTATATTTTTTCCAAAACAATTTCCTCGTTTTCTCGATAGCTATTAGAGATATTGGAAATATCATTGCAGCATCTGGTAGACCTAATTAAACTCTACAACTGTAATTATGAATATTTGTTCTATGACCGATAATTACGCAATAAAATTAAAGCGTATATTTTTTCCCAAACAATTTCCTCGTTTTCTCGATAGCTATTAGAGATATTGGAAATATCATTGCAGCATCTGATAGACCTAATTAAACTCTTCAACTGTAATTATGAATATTTGTTTTATGACTGATAATTACGCAGAAAAATTAAACCGTATATTTTTTCCAAAACAATTTAATCTTTTTCTCGAAAGCTATTAGAGATATTGGAAATATCATTGCAGCATTTGATGGGCCTAATTAAACTCTACAACGGTAATTATGAATAGTTGTTCTATGACCGATAATTACGCAATAAAATTAAACCGTATATTTTTTCCAAAATAATTTCCTCCTTTTCTCGAAAGCTATTAGAGATATTGGAAATATCATTGCAGCATCTGATAGATCTAATTAAACTCTACAACTGTAATTATGAATATTTGTTCTATGACCGATAATTACGCAATAAAATTAAAGCGTATATTTTTTCCTAAACAATTTCCTCGTTTTTTCCATAGCTATTAGAGATATTGGAAATATCATTGCAGCATCTGATAGACCTAATTAAACTCTACAACTGTAATTATGAATATTTGTTCTATGACTGATAATTACGCAGTAAAATTAAACCGTATATTTTTTCCCAAACAATTTCCTCGTTTTCTCGATAGCTATTAGAGATATTGGAAATATCATTGCAGCATCTGATAGACCTGATTAAACTATACATCTGTAATTATAGACCTAATTAAACTCTACATCTGTAATTATGAATATTTGTTCTATGACCGATAATTACGCAATAAAATTAAACCGTATATTTTTTCAAAAATAATTTCCTCCTTTTCTCGAAAGCTATTAGAGATATTGGAAATATCATTGCAGCATCTGATGGACCTAATTAAACTCTACAACTGTAATTATGAATATTTGTTCCATGACCGATAATTACGCAATAAAATTAAACCGTATATTTTTTCCAAAACAATTTCCTCGTTTTCTCGATAGCTATTAGAGATATTGGAAATATCATTGCAGCATCTGGTAGACCTAATTAAACTCTACAACTGTAATTATGAATATTTGTTCTATGACCGATAATTACGCAATAAAATTAAAGCGTATATTTTTTCCCAAACAATTTCCTCGTTTTCTCGATAGCTATTAGAGATATTGGAAATATCATTGCAGCATCTGATAGACCTAATTAAACTCTTCAACTGTAATTATGAATATTTGTTTTATGACTGATAATTACGCAGAAAAATTAAACCGTATATTTTTTCCAAAACAATTTAATCTTTTTCTCGAAAGCTATTAGAGATATTGGAAATATCATTGCAGCATTTGATGGGCCTAATTAAACTCTACAACGGTAATTATGAATAGTTGTTCTATGACCGATAATTACGCAATAAAATTAAACCGTATATTTTTTCCAAAATAATTTCCTCCTTTTCTCGAAAGCTATTAGAGATATTGGAAATATCATTGCAGCATCTGATAGATCTAATTAAACTCTACAACTGTAATTATGAATATTTGTTCTATGACCGATAATTACGCAATAAAATTAAAGCGTATATTTTTTCCTAAACAATTTCCTCGTTTTTTCCATAGCTATTAGAGATATTGGAAATATCATTGCAGCATCTGATAGACCTAATTAAACTCTACAACTGTAATTATGAATATTTGTTCTATGACTGATAATTACGCAGTAAAATTAAACCGTATATTTTTTCCCAAACAATTTCCTCGTTTTCTCGATAGCTATTAGAGATATTGGAAATATCATTGCAGCATCTGATAGACCTGATTAAACTATACATCTGTAATTATAGACCTAATTAAACTCTACATCTGTAATTATGAATATTTGTTCTATGACCGATAATTACGCAATAAAATTAAACCGTATATTTTTTCAAAAATAATTTCCTCCTTTTCTCGAAAGCTATTAGAGATATTGGAAATATCATTGCAGCATCTGATGGACCTAATTAAACTCTACAACTGTAATTATGAATATTTGTTCCATGACCGATAATTACGCAATAAAATTAAACCGTATATTTTTTCCAAAACAATTTCCTCGTTTTCTCGATAGCTATTAGAGATATTGGAAATATCATTGCAGCATCTGGTAGACCTAATTAAACTCTACAACTGTAATTATGAATATTTGTTCTATGACCGATAATTACGCAATAAAATTAAAGCGTATATTTTTTCCCAAACAATTTCCTCGTTTTCTCGATAGCTATTAGAGATATTGGAAATATCATTGCAGCATCTGATAGACCTAATTAAACTCTTCAACTGTAATTATGAATATTTGTTTTATGACTGATAATTACGCAGAAAAATTAAACCGTATATTTTTTCCAAAACAATTTAATCTTTTTCTCGAAAGCTATTAGAGATATTGGAAATATCATTGCAGCATTTGATGGGCCTAATTAAACTCTACAACGGTAATTATGAATAGTTGTTCTATGACCGATAATTACGCAATAAAATTAAACCGTATATTTTTTCCAAAATAATTTCCTCCTTTTCTCGAAAGCTATTAGAGATATTGGAAATATCATTGCAGCATCTGATAGATCTAATTAAACTCTACAACTGTAATTATGAATATTTGTTCTATGACCGATAATTACGCAATAAAATTAAAGCGTATATTTTTTCCTAAACAATTTCCTCGTTTTTTCCATAGCTATTAGAGATATTGGAAATATCATTGCAGCATCTGATAGACCTAATTAAACTCTACAACTGTAATTATGAATATTTGTTCTATGACTGATAATTACGCAGTAAAATTAAACCGTATATTTTTTCCCAAACAATTTCCTCGTTTTCTCGATAGCTATTAGAGATATTGGAAATATCATTGCAGCATCTGATAGACCTGATTAAACTATACATCTGTAATTATAGACCTAATTAAACTCTACATCTGTAATTATGAATATTTGTTCTATGACCGATAATTACGCAATAAAATTAAACCGTATATTTTTTCAAAAATAATTTCCTCCTTTTCTCGAAAGCTATTAGAGATATTGGAAATATCATTGCAGCATCTGATGGACCTAATTAAACTCTACAACTGTAATTATGAATATTTGTTCCATGACCGATAATTACGCAATAAAATTAAACCGTATATTTTTTCCAAAACAATTTCCTCGTTTTCTCGATAGCTATTAGAGATATTGGAAATATCATTGCAGCATCTGGTAGACCTAATTAAACTCTACAACTGTAATTATGAATATTTGTTCTATGACCGATAATTACGCAATAAAATTAAAGCGTATATTTTTTCCCAAACAATTTCCTCGTTTTCTCGATAGCTATTAGAGATATTGGAAATATCATTGCAGCATCTGATAGACCTAATTAAACTCTTCAACTGTAATTATGAATATTTGTTTTATGACTGATAATTACGCAGAAAAATTAAACCGTATATTTTTTCCAAAACAATTTAATCTTTTTCTCGAAAGCTATTAGAGATATTGGAAATATCATTGCAGCATTTGATGGGCCTAATTAAACTCTACAACGGTAATTATGAATAGTTGTTCTATGACCGATAATTACGCAATAAAATTAAACCGTATATTTTTTCCAAAATAATTTCCTCCTTTTCTCGAAAGCTATTAGAGATATTGGAAATATCATTGCAGCATCTGATAGATCTAATTAAACTCTACAACTGTAATTATGAATATTTGTTCTATGACCGATAATTACGCAATAAAATTAAAGCGTATATTTTTTCCTAAACAATTTCCTCGTTTTTTCCATAGCTATTAGAGATATTGGAAATATCATTGCAGCATCTGATAGACCTAATTAAACTCTACAACTGTAATTATGAATATTTGTTCTATGACTGATAATTACGCAGTAAAATTAAACCGTATATTTTTTCCCAAACAATTTCCTCGTTTTCTCGATAGCTATTAGAGATATTGGAAATATCATTGCAGCATCTGATAGACCTGATTAAACTATACATCTGTAATTATAGACCTAATTAAACTCTACATCTGTAATTATGAATATTTGTTCTATGACCGATAATTACGCAATAAAATTAAACCGTATATTTTTTCAAAAATAATTTCCTCCTTTTCTCGAAAGCTATTAGAGATATTGGAAATATCATTGCAGCATCTGATGGACCTAATTAAACTCTACAACTGTAATTATGAATATTTGTTCCATGACCGATAATTACGCAATAAAATTAAACCGTATATTTTTTCCAAAACAATTTCCTCGTTTTCTCGATAGCTATTAGAGATATTGGAAATATCATTGCAGCATCTGGTAGACCTAATTAAACTCTACAACTGTAATTATGAATATTTGTTCTATGACCGATAATTACGCAATAAAATTAAAGCGTATATTTTTTCCCAAACAATTTCCTCGTTTTCTCGATAGCTATTAGAGATATTGGAAATATCATTGCAGCATCTGATAGACCTAATTAAACTCTTCAACTGTAATTATGAATATTTGTTTTATGACTGATAATTACGCAGAAAAATTAAACCGTATATTTTTTCCAAAACAATTTAATCTTTTTCTCGAAAGCTATTAGAGATATTGGAAATATCATTGCAGCATTTGATGGGCCTAATTAAACTCTACAACGGTAATTATGAATAGTTGTTCTATGACCGATAATTACGCAATAAAATTAAACCGTATATTTTTTCCAAAATAATTTCCTCCTTTTCTCGAAAGCTATTAGAGATATTGGAAATATCATTGCAGCATCTGATAGATCTAATTAAACTCTACAACTGTAATTATGAATATTTGTTCTATGACCGATAATTACGCAATAAAATTAAAGCGTATATTTTTTCCTAAACAATTTCCTCGTTTTTTCCATAGCTATTAGAGATATTGGAAATATCATTGCAGCATCTGATAGACCTAATTAAACTCTACAACTGTAATTATGAATATTTGTTCTATGACTGATAATTACGTAGTAAAATTAAACCGTATATTTTTTCCCAAACAATTTCCTCGTTTTCTCGATAGCTATTAGAGATATTGGAAATATCATTGCAGCATCTGATAGACCTGATTAAACTATACATCTGTAATTATAGACCTAATTAAACTCTACATCTGTAATTATGAATATTTGTTCTATGACCGATAATTACGCAATAAAATTAAACCGTATATTTTTTCAAATATAATTTCCTCCTTTTCTCGAAAGCTATTAGAGATATTGGAAATATCATTGCAGCATCTGATGGACCTAATTAAACTCTACAACTGTAATTATGAATATTTGTTCCATGACCGATAATTACGCAATAAAATTAAACCGTATATTTTTTCCAAAACAATTTCCTCGTTTTCTCGATAGCTATTAGAGATATTGGAAATATCATTGCAGCATCTGGTAGACCTAATTAAACTCTACAACTGTAATTATGAATATTTGTTCTATGACCGATAATTACGCAATAAAATTAAAGCGTATATTTTTTCACAAAAAATTTCCTCGTTTTCTCGATAGCTATTAGAGATATTGGAAATATCATTGCAGCATCTGATAGACCTAATTAAACTCTTCAACTGTAATTATGAATATTTGTTTTATGACTGATAATTACGCAGAAAAATTAAACCGTATATTTTTTCCAAAACAATTTAATCTTTTTCTCGAAAGCTATTAGAGATATTGGAAATATCATTGCAGCATTTGATGGGCCTAATTAAACTCTACAACGGTAATTATGAATAGTTGTTCTATGACCGATAATTACGCAATAAAATTAAACCGTATATTTTTTCCAAAATAATTTCCTCCTTTTCTCGAAAGCTATTAGAGATATTGGAAATATCATTGCAGCATCTGATAGATCTAATTAAACTCTACAACTGTAATTATGAATATTTGTTCTATGACCGATAATTACGCAATAAAATTAAAGCGTATATTTTTTCCTAAACAATTTCCTCGTTTTTTCCATAGCTATTAGAGATATTGGAAATATCATTGCAGCATCTGATAGACCTAATTAAACTCTACAACTGTAATTATGAATATTTGTTCTATGACTGATAATTACGCAGTAAAATTAAACCGTATATTTTTTCCCAAACAATTTCCTCGTTTTCTCGATAGCTATTAGAGATATTGGAAATATCATTGCAGCATCTGATAGACCTGATTAAACTATACATCTGTAATTATAGACCTAATTAAACTCTACATCTGTAATTATGAATATTTGTTCTATGACCGATAATTACGCAATAAAATTAAACCGTATATTTTTTCAAATATAATTTCCTCCTTTTCTCGAAAGCTATTAGAGATATTGGAAATATCATTGCAGCATCTGATGGACCTAATTAAACTCTACAACTGTAATTATGAATATTTGTTCCATGACCGATAATTACGCAATAAAATTAAACCGTATATTTTTTCCAAAACAATTTCCTCGTTTTCTCGATAGCTATTAGAGATATTGGAAATATCATTGCAGCATCTGGTAGACCTAATTAAACTCTACAACTGTAATTATGAATATTTGTTCTATGACCGATAATTACGCAATAAAATTAAAGCGTATATTTTTTCCCAAACAATTTCCTCGTTTTCTCGATAGCTATTAGAGATATTGGAAATATCATTGCAGCATCTGATAGACCTAATTAAACTCTTCAACTGTAATTATGAATATTTGTTTTATGACTGATAATTACGCAGAAAAATTAAACCGTATATTTTTTCCAAAACAATTTAATCTTTTTCTCGAAAGCTATTAGAGATATTGGAAATATCATTGCAGCATTTGATGGGCCTAATTAAACTCTACAACGGTAATTATGAATAGTTGTTCTATGACCGATAATTACGCAATAAAATTAAACCGTATATTTTTTCCAAAATAATTTCCTCCTTTTCTCGAAAGCTATTAGAGATATTGGAAATATCATTGCAGCATCTGATAGATCTAATTAAACTCTACAACTGTAATTATGAATATTTGTTCTATGACCGATAATTACGCAATAAAATTAAAGCGTATATTTTTTCCTAAACAATTTCCTCGTTTTTTCCATAGCTATTAGAGATATTGGAAATATCATTGCAGCATCTGATAGACCTAATTAAACTCTACAACTGTAATTATGAATATTTGTTCTATGACTGATAATTACGCAGTAAAATTAAACCGTATATTTTTTCCCAAACAATTTCCTCGTTTTCTCGATAGCTATTAGAGATATTGGAAATATCATTGCAGCATCTGATAGACCTGATTAAACTATACATCTGTAATTATAGACCTAATTAAACTCTACATCTGTAATTATGAATATTTGTTCTATGACCGATAATTACGCAATAAAATTAAACCGTATATTTTTTCAAATATAATTTCCTCCTTTTCTCGAAAGCTATTAGAGATATTGGAAATATCATTGCAGCATCTGATGGACCTAATTAAACTCTACAACTGTAATTATGAATATTTGTTCCATGACCGATAATTACGCAATAAAATTAAACCGTATATTTTTTCCAAAACAATTTCCTCGTTTTCTCGATAGCTATTAGAGATATTGGAAATATCATTGCAGCATCTGGTAGACCTAATTAAACTCTACAACTGTAATTATGAATATTTGTTCTATGACCGATAATTACGCAATAAAATTAAAGCGTATATTTTTTCCCAAACAATTTCCTCGTTTTCTCGATAGCTATTAGAGATATTGGAAATATCATTGCAGCATCTGATAGACCTAATTAAACTCTTCAACTGTAATTATGAATATTTGTTTTATGACTGATAATTACGCAGAAAAATTAAACCGTATATTTTTTCCAAAACAATTTAATCTTTTTCTCGAAAGCTATTAGAGATATTGGAAATATCATTGCAGCATTTGATGGGCCTAATTAAACTCTACAACGGTAATTATGAATAGTTGTTCTATGACCGATAATTACGCAATAAAATTAAACCGTATATTTTTTCCAAAATAATTTCCTCCTTTTCTCGAAAGCTATTAGAGATATTGGAAATATCATTGCAGCATCTGATAGATCTAATTAAACTCTACAACTGTAATTATGAATATTTGTTCTATGACCGATAATTACGCAATAAAATTAAAGCGTATATTTTTTCCTAAACAATTTCCTCGTTTTTTCCATAGCTATTAGAGATATTGGAAATATCATTGCAGCATCTGATAGACCTAATTAAACTCTACAACTGTAATTATGAATATTTGTTCTATGACTGATAATTACGCAGTAAAATTAAACCGTATATTTTTTCCCAAACAATTTCCTCGTTTTCTCGATAGCTATTAGAGATATTGGAAATATCATTGCAGCATCTGATAGACCTGATTAAACTATACATCTGTAATTATAGACCTAATTAAACTCTACATCTGTAATTATGAATATTTGTTCTATGACCGATAATTACGCAATAAAATTAAACCGTATATTTTTTCAAAAATAATTTCCTCCTTTTCTCGAAAGCTATTAGAGATATTGGAAATATCATTGCAGCATCTGATGGACCTAATTAAACTCTACAACTGTAATTATGAATATTTGTTCCATGACCGATAATTACGCAATAAAATTAAACCGTATATTTTTTCCAAAACAATTTCCTCGTTTTCTCGATAGCTATTAGAGATATTGGAAATATCATTGCAGCATCTGGTAGACCTAATTAAACTCTACAACTGTAATTATGAATATTTGTTCTATGACCGATAATTACGCAATAAAATTAAAGCGTATATTTTTTCCCAAACAATTTCCTCGTTTTCTCGATAGCTATTAGAGATATTGGAAATATCATTGCAGCATCTGATAGACCTAATTAAACTCTTCAACTGTAATTATGAATATTTGTTTTATGACTGATAATTACGCAGAAAAATTAAACCGTATATTTTTTCCAAAACAATTTAATCTTTTTCTCGAAAGCTATTAGAGATATTGGAAATATCATTGCAGCATTTGATGGGCCTAATTAAACTCTACAACGGTAATTATGAATAGTTGTTCTATGACCGATAATTACGCAATAAAATTAAACCGTATATTTTTTCCAAAATAATTTCCTCCTTTTCTCGAAAGCTATTAGAGATATTGGAAATATCATTGCAGCATCTGATAGATCTAATTAAACTCTACAACTGTAATTATGAATATTTGTTCTATGACCGATAATTACGCAATAAAATTAAAGCGTATATTTTTTCCTAAACAATTTCCTCGTTTTTTCCATAGCTATTAGAGATATTGGAAATATCATTGCAGCATCTGATAGACCTAATTAAACTCTACAACTGTAATTATGAATATTTGTTCTATGACTGATAATTACGCAGTAAAATTAAACCGTATATTTTTTCCCAAACAATTTCCTCGTTTTCTCGATAGCTATTAGAGATATTGGAAATATCATTGCAGCATCTGATAGACCTGATTAAACTATACATCTGTAATTATAGACCTAATTAAACTCTACATCTGTAATTATGAATATTTGTTCTATGACCGATAATTACGCAATAAAATTAAACCGTATATTTTTTCAAAAATAATTTCCTCCTTTTCTCGAAAGCTATTAGAGATATTGGAAATATCATTGCAGCATCTGATGGACCTAATTAAACTCTACAACTGTAATTATGAATATTTGTTCCATGACCGATAATTACGCAATAAAATTAAACCGTATATTTTTTCCAAAACAATTTCCTCGTTTTCTCGATAGCTATTAGAGATATTGGAAATATCATTGCAGCATCTGGTAGACCTAATTAAACTCTACAACTGTAATTATGAATATTTGTTCTATGACCGATAATTACGCAATAAAATTAAAGCGTATATTTTTTCCCAAACAATTTCCTCGTTTTCTCGATAGCTATTAGAGATATTGGAAATATCATTGCAGCATCTGATAGACCTAATTAAACTCTTCAACTGTAATTATGAATATTTGTTTTATGACTGATAATTACGCAGAAAAATTAAACCGTATATTTTTTCCAAAACAATTTAATCTTTTTCTCGAAAGCTATTAGAGATATTGGAAATATCATTGCAGCATTTGATGGGCCTAATTAAACTCTACAACGGTAATTATGAATAGTTGTTCTATGACCGATAATTACGCAATAAAATTAAACCGTATATTTTTTCCAAAATAATTTCCTCCTTTTCTCGAAAGCTATTAGAGATATTGGAAATATCATTGCAGCATCTGATAGATCTAATTAAACTCTACAACTGTAATTATGAATATTTGTTCTATGACCGATAATTACGCAATAAAATTAAAGCGTATATTTTTTCCTAAACAATTTCCTCGTTTTTTCCATAGCTATTAGAGATATTGGAAATATCATTGCAGCATCTGATAGACCTAATTAAACTCTACAACTGTAATTATGAATATTTGTTCTATGACTGATAATTACGCAGTAAAATTAAACCGTATATTTTTTCCCAAACAATTTCCTCGTTTTCTCGATAGCTATTAGAGATATTGGAAATATCATTGCAGCATCTGATAGACCTGATTAAACTATACATCTGTAATTATAGACCTAATTAAACTCTACATCTGTAATTATGAATATTTGTTCTATGACCGATAATTACGCAATAAAATTAAACCGTATATTTTTTCAAAAATAATTTCCTCCTTTTCTCGAAAGCTATTAGAGATATTGGAAATATCATTGCAGCATCTGATGGACCTAATTAAACTCTACAACTGTAATTATGAATATTTGTTCCATGACCGATAATTACGCAATAAAATTAAACCGTATATTTTTTCCAAAACAATTTCCTCGTTTTCTCGATAGCTATTAGAGATATTGGAAATATCATTGCAGCATCTGGTAGACCTAATTAAACTCTACAACTGTAATTATGAATATTTGTTCTATGACCGATAATTACGCAATAAAATTAAAGCGTATATTTTTTCCCAAACAATTTCCTCGTTTTCTCGATAGCTATTAGAGATATTGGAAATATCATTGCAGCATCTGATAGACCTAATTAAACTCTTCAACTGTAATTATGAATATTTGTTTTATGACTGATAATTACGCAGAAAAATTAAACCGTATATTTTTTCCAAAACAATTTAATCTTTTTCTCGAAAGCTATTAGAGATATTGGAAATATCATTGCAGCATTTGATGGGCCTAATTAAACTCTACAACGGTAATTATGAATAGTTGTTCTATGACCGATAATTACGCAATAAAATTAAACCGTATATTTTTTCCAAAATAATTTCCTCCTTTTCTCGAAAGCTATTAGAGATATTGGAAATATCATTGCAGCATCTGATAGATCTAATTAAACTCTACAACTGTAATTATGAATATTTGTTCTATGACCGATAATTACGCAATAAAATTAAAGCGTATATTTTTTCCTAAACAATTTCCTCGTTTTTTCCATAGCTATTAGAGATATTGGAAATATCATTGCAGCATCTGATAGACCTAATTAAACTCTACAACTGTAATTATGAATATTTGTTCTATGACTGATAATTACGCAGTAAAATTAAACCGTATATTTTTTCCCAAACAATTTCCTCGTTTTCTCGATAGCTATTAGAGATATTGGAAATATCATTGCAGCATCTGATAGACCTGATTAAACTATACATCTGTAATTATAGACCTAATTAAACTCTACATCTGTAATTATGAATATTTGTTCTATGACCGATAATTACGCAATAAAATTAAACCGTATATTTTTTCAAAAATAATTTCCTCCTTTTCTCGAAAGCTATTAGAGATATTGGAAATATCATTGCAGCATCTGATGGACCTAATTAAACTCTACAACTGTAATTATGAATATTTGTTCCATGACCGATAATTACGCAATAAAATTAAACCGTATATTTTTTCCAAAACAATTTCCTCGTTTTCTCGATAGCTATTAGAGATATTGGAAATATCATTGCAGCATCTGGTAGACCTAATTAAACTCTACAACTGTAATTATGAATATTTGTTCTATGACCGATAATTACGCAATAAAATTAAAGCGTATATTTTTTCCCAAACAATTTCCTCGTTTTCTCGATAGCTATTAGAGATATTGGAAATATCATTGCAGCATCTGATAGACCTAATTAAACTCTTCAACTGTAATTATGAATATTTGTTTTATGACTGATAATTACGCAGAAAAATTAAACCGTATATTTTTTCCAAAACAATTTAATCTTTTTCTCGAAAGCTATTAGAGATATTGGAAATATCATTGCAGCATTTGATGGGCCTAATTAAACTCTACAACGGTAATTATGAATAGTTGTTCTATGACCGATAATTACGCAATAAAATTAAACCGTATATTTTTTCCAAAATAATTTCCTCCTTTTCTCGAAAGCTATTAGAGATATTGGAAATATCATTGCAGCATCTGATAGATCTAATTAAACTCTACAACTGTAATTATGAATATTTGTTCTATGACCGATAATTACGCAATAAAATTAAAGCGTATATTTTTTCCTAAACAATTTCCTCGTTTTTTCCATAGCTATTAGAGATATTGGAAATATCATTGCAGCATCTGATAGACCTAATTAAACTCTACAACTGTAATTATGAATATTTGTTCTATGACTGATAATTACGCAGTAAAATTAAACCGTATATTTTTTCCCAAACAATTTCCTCGTTTTCTCGATAGCTATTAGAGATATTGGAAATATCATTGCAGCATCTGATAGACCTGATTAAACTATACATCTGTAATTATAGACCTAATTAAACTCTACATCTGTAATTATGAATATTTGTTCTATGACCGATAATTACGCAATAAAATTAAACTGTATATTTTTTCAAAAATAATTTCCTCCTTTTCTCGAAAGCTATTAGAGATATTGGAAATATCATTGCAGCATCTGATGGACCTAATTAAACTCTACAACTGTAATTATGAATATTTGTTCCATGACCGATAATTACGCAATAAAATTAAACCGTATATTTTTTCCAAAACAATTTCCTCGTTTTCTCGATAGCTATTAGAGATATTGGAAATATCATTGCAGCATCTGGTAGACCTAATTAAACTCTACAACTGTAATTATGAATATTTGTTCTATGACCGATAATTACGCAATAAAATTAAAGCGTATATTTTTTCCCAAACAATTTCCTCGTTTTCTCGATAGCTATTAGAGATATTGGAAATATCATTGCAGCATCTGATAGACCTAATTAAACTCTTCAACTGTAATTATGAATATTTGTTTTATGACTGATAATTACGCAGAAAAATTAAACCGTATATTTTTTCCAAAACAATTTAATCTTTTTCTCGAAAGCTATTAGAGATATTGGAAATATCATTGCAGCATTTGATGGGCCTAATTAAACTCTACAACGGTAATTATGAATAGTTGTTCTATGACCGATAATTACGCAATAAAATTAAACCGTATATTTTTTCCAAAATAATTTCCTCCTTTTCTCGAAAGCTATTAGAGATATTGGAAATATCATTGCAGCATCTGATAGATCTAATTAAACTCTACAACTGTAATTATGAATATTTGTTCTATGACCGATAATTACGCAATAAAATTAAAGCGTATATTTTTTCCTAAACAATTTCCTCGTTTTTTCCATAGCTATTAGAGATATTGGAAATATCATTGCAGCATCTGATAGACCTAATTAAACTCTACAACTGTAATTATGAATATTTGTTCTATGACTGATAATTACGCAGTAAAATTAAACCGTATATTTTTTCCCAAACAATTTCCTCGTTTTCTCGATAGCTATTAGAGATATTGGAAATATCATTGCAGCATCTGATAGACCTGATTAAACTATACATCTGTAATTATAGACCTAATTAAACTCTACATCTGTAATTATGAATATTTGTTCTATGACCGATAATTACGCAATAAAATTAAACTGTATATTTTTTCAAAAATAATTTCCTCCTTTTCTCGAAAGCTATTAGAGATATTGGAAATATCATTGCAGCATCTGATGGACCTAATTAAACTCTACAACTGTAATTATGAATATTTGTTCCATGACCGATAATTACGCAATAAAATTAAACCGTATATTTTTTCCAAAACAATTTCCTCGTTTTCTCGATAGCTATTAGAGATATTGGAAATATCATTGCAGCATCTGGTAGACCTAATTAAACTCTACAACTGTAATTATGAATATTTGTTCTATGACCGATAATTACGCAATAAAATTAAAGCGTATATTTTTTCCCAAACAATTTCCTCGTTTTCTCGATAGCTATTAGAGATATTGGAAATATCATTGCAGCATCTGATAGACCTAATTAAACTCTTCAACTGTAATTATGAATATTTGTTTTATGACTGATAATTACGCAGAAAAATTAAACCGTATATTTTTTCCAAAACAATTTAATCTTTTTCTCGAAAGCTATTAGAGATATTGGAAATATCATTGCAGCATTTGATGGGCCTAATTAAACTCTACAACGGTAATTATGAATAGTTGTTCTATGACCGATAATTACGCAATAAAATTAAACCGTATATTTTTTCCAAAATAATTTCCTCCTTTTCTCGAAAGCTATTAGAGATATTGGAAATATCATTGCAGCATCTGATAGATCTAATTAAACTCTACAACTGTAATTATGAATATTTGTTCTATGACCGATAATTACGCAATAAAATTAAAGCGTATATTTTTTCCTAAACAATTTCCTCGTTTTTTCCATAGCTATTAGAGATATTGGAAATATCATTGCAGCATCTGATAGACCTAATTAAACTCTACAACTGTAATTATGAATATTTGTTCTATGACTGATAATTACGCAGTAAAATTAAACCGTATATTTTTTCCCAAACAATTTCCTCGTTTTCTCGATAGCTATTAGAGATATTGGAAATATCATTGCAGCATCTGATAGACCTGATTAAACTATACATCTGTAATTATAGACCTAATTAAACTCTACATCTGTAATTATGAATATTTGTTCTATGACCGATAATTACGCAATAAAATTAAACCGTATATTTTTTCAAAAATAATTTCCTCCTTTTCTCGAAAGCTATTAGAGATATTGGAAATATCATTGCAGCATCTGATGGACCTAATTAAACTCTACAACTGTAATTATGAATATTTGTTCCATGACCGATAATTACGCAATAAAATTAAACCGTATATTTTTTCCAAAACAATTTCCTCGTTTTCTCGATAGCTATTAGAGATATTGGAAATATCATTGCAGCATCTGGTAGACCTAATTAAACTCTACAACTGTAATTATGAATATTTGTTCTATGACCGATAATTACGCAATAAAATTAAAGCGTATATTTTTTCCCAAACAATTTCCTCGTTTTCTCGATAGCTATTAGAGATATTGGAAATATCATTGCAGCATCTGATAGACCTAATTAAACTCTTCAACTGTAATTATGAATATTTGTTTTATGACTGATAATTACGCAGAAAAATTAAACCGTATATTTTTTCCAAAACAATTTAATCTTTTTCTCGAAAGCTATTAGAGATATTGGAAATATCATTGCAGCATTTGATGGGCCTAATTAAACTCTACAACGGTAATTATGAATAGTTGTTCTATGACCGATAATTACGCAATAAAATTAAACCGTATATTTTTTCCAAAATAATTTCCTCCTTTTCTCGAAAGCTATTAGAGATATTGGAAATATCATTGCAGCATCTGATAGATCTAATTAAACTCTACAACTGTAATTATGAATATTTGTTCTATGACCGATAATTACGCAATAAAATTAAAGCGTATATTTTTTCCTAAACAATTTCCTCGTTTTTTCCATAGCTATTAGAGATATTGGAAATATCATTGCAGCATCTGATAGACCTAATTAAACTCTACAACTGTAATTATGAATATTTGTTCTATGACTGATAATTACGCAGTAAAATTAAACCGTATATTTTTTCCCAAACAATTTCCTCGTTTTCTCGATAGCTATTAGAGATATTGGAAATATCATTGCAGCATCTGATAGACCTGATTAAACTATACATCTGTAATTATAGACCTAATTAAACTCTACATCTGTAATTATGAATATTTGTTCTATGACCGATAATTACGCAATAAAATTAAACCGTATATTTTTTCAAAAATAATTTCCTCCTTTTCTCGAAAGCTATTAGAGATATTGGAAATATCATTGCAGCATCTGATGGACCTAATTAAACTCTACAACTGTAATTATGAATATTTGTTCCATGACCGATAATTACGCAATAAAATTAAACCGTATATTTTTTCCAAAACAATTTCCTCGTTTTCTCGATAGCTATTAGAGATATTGGAAATATCATTGCAGCATCTGGTAGACCTAATTAAACTCTACAACTGTAATTATGAATATTTGTTCTATGACCGATAATTACGCAATAAAATTAAAGCGTATATTTTTTCCCAAACAATTTCCTCGTTTTCTCGATAGCTATTAGAGATATTGGAAATATCATTGCAGCATCTGATAGACCTAATTAAACTCTTCAACTGTAATTATGAATATTTGTTTTATGACTGATAATTACGCAGAAAAATTAAACCGTATATTTTTTCCAAAACAATTTAATCTTTTTCTCGAAAGCTATTAGAGATATTGGAAATATCATTGCAGCATTTGATGGGCCTAATTAAACTCTACAACGGTAATTATGAATAGTTGTTCTATGACCGATAATTACGCAATAAAATTAAACCGTATATTTTTTCCAAAATAATTTCCTCCTTTTCTCGAAAGCTATTAGAGATATTGGAAATATCATTGCAGCATCTGATAGATCTAATTAAACTCTACAACTGTAATTATGAATATTTGTTCTATGACCGATAATTACGCAATAAAATTAAAGCGTATATTTTTTCCTAAACAATTTCCTCGTTTTTTCCATAGCTATTAGAGATATTGGAAATATCATTGCAGCATCTGATAGACCTAATTAAACTCTACAACTGTAATTATGAATATTTGTTCTATGACTGATAATTACGCAGTAAAATTAAACCGTATATTTTTTCCCAAACAATTTCCTCGTTTTCTCGATAGCTATTAGAGATATTGGAAATATCATTGCAGCATCTGATAGACCTGATTAAACTATACATCTGTAATTATAGACCTAATTAAACTCTACATCTGTAATTATGAATATTTGTTCTATGACCGATAATTACGCAATAAAATTAAACCGTATATTTTTTCAAAAATAATTTCCTCCTTTTCTCGAAAGCTATTAGAGATATTGGAAATATCATTGCAGCATCTGATGGACCTAATTAAACTCTACAACTGTAATTATGAATATTTGTTCCATGACCGATAATTACGCAATAAAATTAAACCGTATATTTTTTCCAAAACAATTTCCTCGTTTTCTCGATAGCTATTAGAGATATTGGAAATATCATTGCAGCATCTGGTAGACCTAATTAAACTCTACAACTGTAATTATGAATATTTGTTCTATGACCGATAATTACGCAATAAAATTAAAGCGTATATTTTTTCCCAAACAATTTCCTCGTTTTCTCGATAGCTATTAGAGATATTGGAAATATCATTGCAGCATCTGATAGACCTAATTAAACTCTTCAACTGTAATTATGAATATTTGTTTTATGACTGATAATTACGCAGAAAAATTAAACCGTATATTTTTTCCAAAACAATTTAATCTTTTTCTCGAAAGCTATTAGAGATATTGGAAATATCATTGCAGCATTTGATGGGCCTAATTAAACTCTACAACGGTAATTATGAATAGTTGTTCTATGACCGATAATTACGCAATAAAATTAAACCGTATATTTTTTCCAAAATAATTTCCTCCTTTTCTCGAAAGCTATTAGAGATATTGGAAATATCATTGCAGCATCTGATAGATCTAATTAAACTCTACAACTGTAATTATGAATATTTGTTCTATGACCGATAATTACGCAATAAAATTAAAGCGTATATTTTTTCCTAAACAATTTCCTCGTTTTTTCCATAGCTATTAGAGATATTGGAAATATCATTGCAGCATCTGATAGACCTAATTAAACTCTACAACTGTAATTATGAATATTTGTTCTATGACTGATAATTACGCAGTAAAATTAAACCGTATATTTTTTCCCAAACAATTTCCTCGTTTTCTCGATAGCTATTAGAGATATTGGAAATATCATTGCAGCATCTGATAGACCTGATTAAACTATACATCTGTAATTATAGACCTAATTAAACTCTACATCTGTAATTATGAATATTTGTTCTATGACCGATAATTACGCAATAAAATTAAACCGTATATTTTTTCAAAAATAATTTCCTCCTTTTCTCGAAAGCTATTAGAGATATTGGAAATATCATTGCAGCATCTGATGGACCTAATTAAACTCTACAACTGTAATTATGAATATTTGTTCCATGACCGATAATTACGCAATAAAATTAAACCGTATATTTTTTCCAAAACAATTTCCTCGTTTTCTCGATAGCTATTAGAGATATTGGAAATATCATTGCAGCATCTGGTAGACCTAATTAAACTCTACAACTGTAATTATGAATATTTGTTCTATGACCGATAATTACGCAATAAAATTAAAGCGTATATTTTTTCCCAAACAATTTCCTCGTTTTCTCGATAGCTATTAGAGATATTGGAAATATCATTGCAGCATCTGATAGACCTAATTAAACTCTTCAACTGTAATTATGAATATTTGTTTTATGACTGATAATTACGCAGAAAAATTAAACCGTATATTTTTTCCAAAACAATTTAATCTTTTTCTCGAAAGCTATTAGAGATATTGGAAATATCATTGCAGCATTTGATGGGCCTAATTAAACTCTACAACGGTAATTATGAATAGTTGTTCTATGACCGATAATTACGCAATAAAATTAAACCGTATATTTTTTCCAAAATAATTTCCTCCTTTTCTCGAAAGCTATTAGAGATATTGGAAATATCATTGCAGCATCTGATAGATCTAATTAAACTCTACAACTGTAATTATGAATATTTGTTCTATGACCGATAATTACGCAATAAAATTAAAGCGTATATTTTTTCCTAAACAATTTCCTCGTTTTTTCCATAGCTATTAGAGATATTGGAAATATCATTGCAGCATCTGATAGACCTAATTAAACTCTACAACTGTAATTATGAATATTTGTTCTATGACTGATAATTACGCAGTAAAATTAAACCGTATATTTTTTCCCAAACAATTTCCTCGTTTTCTCGATAGCTATTAGAGATATTGGAAATATCATTGCAGCATCTGATAGACCTGATTAAACTATACATCTGTAATTATAGACCTAATTAAACTCTACATCTGTAATTATGAATATTTGTTCTATGACCGATAATTACGCAATAAAATTAAACCGTATATTTTTTCAAAAATAATTTCCTCCTTTTCTCGAAAGCTATTAGAGATATTGGAAATATCATTGCAGCATCTGATGGACCTAATTAAACTCTACAACTGTAATTATGAATATTTGTTCCATGACCGATAATTACGCAATAAAATTAAACCGTATATTTTTTCCAAAACAATTTCCTCGTTTTCTCGATAGCTATTAGAGATATTGGAAATATCATTGCAGCATCTGGTAGACCTAATTAAACTCTACAACTGTAATTATGAATATTTGTTCTATGACCGATAATTACGCAATAAAATTAAAGCGTATATTTTTTCCCAAACAATTTCCTCGTTTTCTCGATAGCTATTAGAGATATTGGAAATATCATTGCAGCATCTGATAGACCTAATTAAACTCTTCAACTGTAATTATGAATATTTGTTTTATGACTGATAATTACGCAGAAAAATTAAACCGTATATTTTTTCCAAAACAATTTAATCTTTTTCTCGAAAGCTATTAGAGATATTGGAAATATCATTGCAGCATTTGATGGGCCTAATTAAACTCTACAACGGTAATTATGAATAGTTGTTCTATGACCGATAATTACGCAATAAAATTAAACCGTATATTTTTTCCAAAATAATTTCCTCCTTTTCTCGAAAGCTATTAGAGATATTGGAAATATCATTGCAGCATCTGATAGATCTAATTAAACTCTACAACTGTAATTATGAATATTTGTTCTATGACCGATAATTACGCAATAAAATTAAAGCGTATATTTTTTCCTAAACAATTTCCTCGTTTTTTCCATAGCTATTAGAGATATTGGAAATATCATTGCAGCATCTGATAGACCTAATTAAACTCTACAACTGTAATTATGAATATTTGTTCTATGACTGATAATTACGCAGTAAAATTAAACCGTATATTTTTTCCCAAACAATTTCCTCGTTTTCTCGATAGCTATTAGAGATATTGGAAATATCATTGCAGCATCTGATAGACCTGATTAAACTATACATCTGTAATTATAGACCTAATTAAACTCTACATCTGTAATTATGAATATTTGTTCTATGACCGATAATTACGCAATAAAATTAAACCGTATATTTTTTCAAAAATAATTTCCTCCTTTTCTCGAAAGCTATTAGAGATATTGGAAATATCATTGCAGCATCTGATGGACCTAATTAAACTCTACAACTGTAATTATGAATATTTGTTCCATGACCGATAATTACGCAATAAAATTAAACCGTATATTTTTTCCAAAACAATTTCCTCGTTTTCTCGATAGCTATTAGAGATATTGGAAATATCATTGCAGCATCTGGTAGACCTAATTAAACTCTACAACTGTAATTATGAATATTTGTTCTATGACCGATAATTACGCAATAAAATTAAAGCGTATATTTTTTCCCAAACAATTTCCTCGTTTTCTCGATAGCTATTAGAGATATTGGAAATATCATTGCAGCATCTGATAGACCTAATTAAACTCTTCAACTGTAATTATGAATATTTGTTTTATGACTGATAATTACGCAGAAAAATTAAACCGTATATTTTTTCCAAAACAATTTAATCTTTTTCTCGAAAGCTATTAGAGATATTGGAAATATCATTGCAGCATTTGATGGGCCTAATTAAACTCTACAACGGTAATTATGAATAGTTGTTCTATGACCGATAATTACGCAATAAAATTAAACCGTATATTTTTTCCAAAATAATTTCCTCCTTTTCTCGAAAGCTATTAGAGATATTGGAAATATCATTGCAGCATCTGATAGATCTAATTAAACTCTACAACTGTAATTATGAATATTTGTTCTATGACCGATAATTACGCAATAAAATTAAAGCGTATATTTTTTCCTAAACAATTTCCTCGTTTTTTCCATAGCTATTAGAGATATTGGAAATATCATTGCAGCATCTGATAGACCTAATTAAACTCTACAACTGTAATTATGAATATTTGTTCTATGACTGATAATTACGCAGTAAAATTAAACCGTATATTTTTTCCCAAACAATTTCCTCGTTTTCTCGATAGCTATTAGAGATATTGGAAATATCATTGCAGCATCTGATAGACCTGATTAAACTATACATCTGTAATTATAGACCTAATTAAACTCTACATCTGTAATTATGAATATTTGTTCTATGACCGATAATTACGCAATAAAATTAAACCGTATATTTTTTCAAAAATAATTTCCTCCTTTTCTCGAAAGCTATTAGAGATATTGGAAATATCATTGCAGCATCTGATGGACCTAATTAAACTCTACAACTGTAATTATGAATATTTGTTCCATGACCGATAATTACGCAATAAAATTAAACCGTATATTTTTTCCAAAACAATTTCCTCGTTTTCTCGATAGCTATTAGAGATATTGGAAATATCATTGCAGCATCTGGTAGACCTAATTAAACTCTACAACTGTAATTATGAATATTTGTTCTATGACCGATAATTACGCAATAAAATTAAAGCGTATATTTTTTCCCAAACAATTTCCTCGTTTTCTCGATAGCTATTAGAGATATTGGAAATATCATTGCAGCATCTGATAGACCTAATTAAACTCTTCAACTGTAATTATGAATATTTGTTTTATGACTGATAATTACGCAGAAAAATTAAACCGTATATTTTTTCCAAAACAATTTAATCTTTTTCTCGAAAGCTATTAGAGATATTGGAAATATCATTGCAGCATTTGATGGGCCTAATTAAACTCTACAACGGTAATTATGAATAGTTGTTCTATGACCGATAATTACGCAATAAAATTAAACCGTATATTTTTTCCAAAATAATTTCCTCCTTTTCTCGAAAGCTATTAGAGATATTGGAAATATCATTGCAGCATCTGATAGATCTAATTAAACTCTACAACTGTAATTATGAATATTTGTTCTATGACCGATAATTACGCAATAAAATTAAAGCGTATATTTTTTCCTAAACAATTTCCTCGTTTTTTCCATAGCTATTAGAGATATTGGAAATATCATTGCAGCATCTGATAGACCTAATTAAACTCTACAACTGTAATTATGAATATTTGTTCTATGACTGATAATTACGCAGTAAAATTAAACCGTATATTTTTTCCCAAACAATTTCCTCGTTTTCTCGATAGCTATTAGAGATATTGGAAATATCATTGCAGCATCTGATAGACCTGATTAAACTATACATCTGTAATTATAGACCTAATTAAACTCTACATCTGTAATTATGAATATTTGTTCTATGACCGATAATTACGCAATAAAATTAAACCGTATATTTTTTCAAAAATAATTTCCTCCTTTTCTCGAAAGCTATTAGAGATATTGGAAATATCATTGCAGCATCTGATGGACCTAATTAAACTCTACAACTGTAATTATGAATATTTGTTCCATGACCGATAATTACGCAATAAAATTAAACCGTATATTTTTTCCAAAACAATTTCCTCGTTTTCTCGATAGCTATTAGAGATATTGGAAATATCATTGCAGCATCTGGTAGACCTAATTAAACTCTACAACTGTAATTATGAATATTTGTTCTATGACCGATAATTACGCAATAAAATTAAAGCGTATATTTTTTCCCAAACAATTTCCTCGTTTTCTCGATAGCTATTAGAGATATTGGAAATATCATTGCAGCATCTGATAGACCTAATTAAACTCTTCAACTGTAATTATGAATATTTGTTTTATGACTGATAATTACGCAGAAAAATTAAACCGTATATTTTTTCCAAAACAATTTAATCTTTTTCTCGAAAGCTATTAGAGATATTGGAAATATCATTGCAGCATTTGATGGGCCTAATTAAACTCTACAACGGTAATTATGAATAGTTGTTCTATGACCGATAATTACGCAATAAAATTAAACCGTATATTTTTTCCAAAATAATTTCCTCCTTTTCTCGAAAGCTATTAGAGATATTGGAAATATCATTGCAGCATCTGATAGATCTAATTAAACTCTACAACTGTAATTATGAATATTTGTTCTATGACCGATAATTACGCAATAAAATTAAAGCGTATATTTTTTCCTAAACAATTTCCTCGTTTTTTCCATAGCTATTAGAGATATTGGAAATATCATTGCAGCATCTGATAGACCTAATTAAACTCTACAACTGTAATTATGAATATTTGTTCTATGACTGATAATTACGCAGTAAAATTAAACCGTATATTTTTTCCCAAACAATTTCCTCGTTTTCTCGATAGCTATTAGAGATATTGGAAATATCATTGCAGCATCTGATAGACCTGATTAAACTATACATCTGTAATTATAGACCTAATTAAACTCTACATCTGTAATTATGAATATTTGTTCTATGACCGATAATTACGCAATAAAATTAAACCGTATATTTTTTCAAAAATAATTTCCTCCTTTTCTCGAAAGCTATTAGAGATATTGGAAATATCATTGCAGCATCTGATGGACCTAATTAAACTCTACAACTGTAATTATGAATATTTGTTCCATGACCGATAATTACGCAATAAAATTAAACCGTATATTTTTTCCAAAACAATTTCCTCGTTTTCTCGATAGCTATTAGAGATATTGGAAATATCATTGCAGCATCTGGTAGACCTAATTAAACTCTACAACTGTAATTATGAATATTTGTTCTATGACCGATAATTACGCAATAAAATTAAAGCGTATATTTTTTCCCAAACAATTTCCTCGTTTTCTCGATAGCTATTAGAGATATTGGAAATATCATTGCAGCATCTGATAGACCTAATTAAACTCTTCAACTGTAATTATGAATATTTGTTTTATGACTGATAATTACGCAGAAAAATTAAACCGTATATTTTTTCCAAAACAATTTAATCTTTTTCTCGAAAGCTATTAGAGATATTGGAAATATCATTGCAGCATTTGATGGGCCTAATTAAACTCTACAACGGTAATTATGAATAGTTGTTCTATGACCGATAATTACGCAATAAAATTAAACCGTATATTTTTTCCAAAATAATTTCCTCCTTTTCTCGAAAGCTATTAGAGATATTGGAAATATCATTGCAGCATCTGATAGATCTAATTAAACTCTACAACTGTAATTATGAATATTTGTTCTATGACCGATAATTACGCAATAAAATTAAAGCGTATATTTTTTCCTAAACAATTTCCTCGTTTTTTCCATAGCTATTAGAGATATTGGAAATATCATTGCAGCATCTGATAGACCTAATTAAACTCTACAACTGTAATTATGAATATTTGTTCTATGACTGATAATTACGCAGTAAAATTAAACCGTATATTTTTTCCCAAACAATTTCCTCGTTTTCTCGATAGCTATTAGAGATATTGGAAATATCATTGCAGCATCTGATAGACCTGATTAAACTATACATCTGTAATTATAGACCTAATTAAACTCTACATCTGTAATTATGAATATTTGTTCTATGACCGATAATTACGCAATAAAATTAAACCGTATATTTTTTCAAAAATAATTTCCTCCTTTTCTCGAAAGCTATTAGAGATATTGGAAATATCATTGCAGCATCTGATGGACCTAATTAAACTCTACAACTGTAATTATGAATATTTGTTCCATGACCGATAATTACGCAATAAAATTAAACCGTATATTTTTTCCAAAACAATTTCCTCGTTTTCTCGATAGCTATTAGAGATATTGGAAATATCATTGCAGCATCTGGTAGACCTAATTAAACTCTACAACTGTAATTATGAATATTTGTTCTATGACCGATAATTACGCAATAAAATTAAAGCGTATATTTTTTCCCAAACAATTTCCTCGTTTTCTCGATAGCTATTAGAGATATTGGAAATATCATTGCAGCATCTGATAGACCTAATTAAACTCTTCAACTGTAATTATGAATATTTGTTTTATGACTGATAATTACGCAGAAAAATTAAACCGTATATTTTTTCCAAAACAATTTAATCTTTTTCTCGAAAGCTATTAGAGATATTGGAAATATCATTGCAGCATTTGATGGGCCTAATTAAACTCTACAACGGTAATTATGAATAGTTGTTCTATGACCGATAATTACGCAATAAAATTAAACCGTATATTTTTTCCAAAATAATTTCCTCCTTTTCTCGAAAGCTATTAGAGATATTGGAAATATCATTGCAGCATCTGATAGATCTAATTAAACTCTACAACTGTAATTATGAATATTTGTTCTATGACCGATAATTACGCAATAAAATTAAAGCGTATATTTTTTCCTAAACAATTTCCTCGTTTTTTCCATAGCTATTAGAGATATTGGAAATATCATTGCAGCATCTGATAGACCTAATTAAACTCTACAACTGTAATTATGAATATTTGTTCTATGACTGATAATTACGCAGTAAAATTAAACCGTATATTTTTTCCCAAACAATTTCCTCGTTTTCTCGATAGCTATTAGAGATATTGGAAATATCATTGCAGCATCTGATAGACCTGATTAAACTATACATCTGTAATTATAGACCTAATTAAACTCTACATCTGTAATTATGAATATTTGTTCTATGACCGATAATTACGCAATAAAATTAAACCGTATATTTTTTCAAAAATAATTTCCTCCTTTTCTCGAAAGCTATTAGAGATATTGGAAATATCATTGCAGCATCTGATGGACCTAATTAAACTCTACAACTGTAATTATGAATATTTGTTCCATGACCGATAATTACGCAATAAAATTAAACCGTATATTTTTTCCAAAACAATTTCCTCGTTTTCTCGATAGCTATTAGAGATATTGGAAATATCATTGCAGCATCTGGTAGACCTAATTAAACTCTACAACTGTAATTATGAATATTTGTTCTATGACCGATAATTACGCAATAAAATTAAAGCGTATATTTTTTCCCAAACAATTTCCTCGTTTTCTCGATAGCTATTAGAGATATTGGAAATATCATTGCAGCATCTGATAGACCTAATTAAACTCTTCAACTGTAATTATGAATATTTGTTTTATGACTGATAATTACGCAGAAAAATTAAACCGTATATTTTTTCCAAAACAATTTAATCTTTTTCTCGAAAGCTATTAGAGATATTGGAAATATCATTGCAGCATTTGATGGGCCTAATTAAACTCTACAACGGTAATTATGAATAGTTGTTCTATGACCGATAATTACGCAATAAAATTAAACCGTATATTTTTTCCAAAATAATTTCCTCCTTTTCTCGAAAGCTATTAGAGATATTGGAAATATCATTGCAGCATCTGATAGTTCTAATTAAACTCTACAACTGTAATTATGAATATTTGTTCTATGACCGATAATTACGCAATAAAATTAAAGCGTATATTTTTTCCTAAACAATTTCCTTGTTTTTTCCATAGCTATTAGAGATATTGGAAATATCATTGCAGCATCTGATAGACCTAATTAAACTCTACAACTGTAATTATGAATATTTGTTCTATGACTGATAATTACGCAGTAAAATTAAACCGTATATTTTTTCCCAAACAATTTCCTCGTTTTCTCGATAGCTATTAGAGATATTGGAAATATCATTGCAGCATCTGATAGACCTGATTAAACTATACATCTGTAATTATAGACCTAATTAAACTCTACATCTGTAATTATGAATATTTGTTCTATGACCGATAATTACGCAATAAAATTAAACCGTATATTTTTTCAAAAATAATTTCCTCCTTTTCTCGAAAGCTATTAGAGATATTGGAAATATCATTGCAGCATCTGATGGACCTAATTAAACTCTACAACTGTAATTATGAATATTTGTTCCATGACCGATAATTACGCAATAAAATTAAACCGTATATTTTTTCCAAAACAATTTCCTCGTTTTCTCGATAGCTATTAGAGATATTGGAAATATCATTGCAGCATCTGGTAGACCTAATTAAACTCTACAACTGTAATTATGAATATTTGTTCTATGACCGATAATTACGCAATAAAATTAAAGCGTATATTTTTTCCCAAACAATTTCCTCGTTTTCTCGATAGCTATTAGAGATATTGGAAATATCATTGCAGCATCTGATAGACCTAATTAAACTCTTCAACTGTAATTATGAATATTTGTTTTATGACTGATAATTACGCAGAAAAATTAAACCGTATATTTTTTCCAAAACAATTTAATCTTTTTCTCGAAAGCTATTAGAGATATTGGAAATATCATTGCAGCATCTGATAGATCTAATTAAACTCTACAACTGTAATTATGAATATTTGTTCTATGACCGATAATTACGCAATAAAATTAAAGCGTATATTTTTTCCTAAACAATTTCCTCGTTTTTTCCATAGCTATTAGAGATATTGGAAATATCATTGCAGCATCTGATAGACCTAATTAAACTCTACAACTGTAATTATGAATATTTGTTCTATGACTGATAATTACGCAGTAAAATTAAACCGTATATTTTTTCCCAAACAATTTCCTCGTTTTCTCGATAGCTATTAGAGATATTGGAAATATCATTGCAGCATCTGATAGACCTGATTAAACTATACATCTGTAATTATAGACCTAATTAAACTCTACATCTGTAATTATGAATATTTGTTCTATGACCGATAATTACGCAATAAAATTAAACCGTATATTTTTTCAAAAATAATTTCCTCCTTTTCTCGAAAGCTATTAGAGATATTGGAAATATCATTGCAGCATCTGATGGACCTAATTAAACTCTACAACTGTAATTATGAATATTTGTTCCATGACCGATAATTACGCAATAAAATTAAACCGTATATTTTTTCCAAAACAATTTCCTCGTTTTCTCGATAGCTATTAGAGATATTGGAAATATCATTGCAGCATCTGGTAGACCTAATTAAACTCTACAACTGTAATTATGAATATTTGTTCTATGACCGATAATTACGCAATAAAATTAAAGCGTATATTTTTTCCCAAACAATTTCCTGGTTTTCTCGATAGCTATTAGAGATATTGGAAATATCATTGCAGCATCTGATAGACCTAATTAAACTCTTCAACTGTAATTATGAATATTTGTTTTATGACTGATAATTACGCAGAAAAATTAAACCGTATATTTTTTCCAAAACAATTTAATCTTTTTCTCGAAAGCTATTAGAGATATTGGAAATATCATTGCAGCATTTGATGGGCCTAATTAAACTCTACAACGGTAATTATGAATAGTTGTTCTATGACCGATAATTACGCAATAAAATTAAACCGTATATTTTTTCCAAAATAATTTCCTCCTTTTCTCGAAAGCTATTAGAGATATTGGAAATATCATTGCAGCATCTGATAGATCTAATTAAACTCTACAACTGTAATTATGAATATTTGTTCTATGACCGATAATTACGCAATAAAATTAAAGCGTATATTTTTTCCTAAACAATTTCCTCGTTTTTTCCATAGCTATTAGAGATATTGGAAATATCATTGCAGCATCTGATAGACCTAATTAAACTCTACAACTGTAATTATGAATATTTGTTCTATGACTGATAATTACGCAGTAAAATTAAACCGTATATTTTTTCCCAAACAATTTCCTCGTTTTCTCGATAGCTATTAGAGATATTGGAAATATCATTGCAGCATCTGATAGACCTGATTAAACTATACATCTGTAATTATAGACCTAATTAAACTCTACATCTGTAATTATGAATATTTGTTCTATGACCGATAATTACGCAATAAAATTAAACCGTATATTTTTTCAAAAATAATTTCCTCCTTTTCTCGAAAGCTATTAGAGATATTGGAAATATCATTGCAGCATCTGATGGACCTAATTAAACTCTACAACTGTAATTATGAATATTTGTTCCATGACCGATAATTACGCAATAAAATTAAACCGTATATTTTTTCCAAAACAATTTCCTCGTTTTCTCGATAGCTATTAGAGATATTGGAAATATCATTGCAGCATCTGGTAGACCTAATTAAACTCTACAACTGTAATTATGAATATTTGTTCTATGACCGATAATTACGCAATAAAATTAAAGCGTATATTTTTTCCCAAACAATTTCCTCGTTTTCTCGATAGCTATTAGAGATATTGGAAATATCATTGCAGCATCTGATAGACCTAATTAAACTCTTCAACTGTAATTATGAATATTTGTTTTATGACTGATAATTACGCAGAAAAATTAAACCGTATATTTTTTCCAAAACAATTTAATCTTTTTCTCGAAAGCTATTAGAGATATTGGAAATATCATTGCAGCATTTGATGGGCCTAATTAAACTCTACAACGGTAATTATGAATAGTTGTTCTATGACCGATAATTACGCAATAAAATTAAACCGTATATTTTTTCCAAAATAATTTCCTCCTTTTCTCGAAAGCTATTAGAGATATTGGAAATATCATTGCAGCATCTGATAGATCTAATTAAACTCTACAACTGTAATTATGAATATTTGTTCTATGACCGATAATTACGCAATAAAATTAAAGCGTATATTTTTTCCTAAACAATTTCCTCGTTTTTTCCATAGCTATTAGAGATATTGGAAATATCATTGCAGCATCTGATAGACCTAATTAAACTCTACAACTGTAATTATGAATATTTGTTCTATGACTGATAATTACGCAGTAAAATTAAACCGTATATTTTTTCCCAAACAATTTCCTCGTTTTCTCGATAGCTATTAGAGATATTGGAAATATCATTGCAGCATCTGATAGACCTGATTAAACTATACATCTGTAATTATAGACCTAATTAAACTCTACATCTGTAATTATGAATATTTGTTCTATGACCGATAATTACGCAATAAAATTAAACCGTATATTTTTTCAAAAATAATTTCCTCCTTTTCTCGAAAGCTATTAGAGATATTGGAAATATCATTGCAGCATCTGATGGACCTAATTAAACTCTACAACTGTAATTATGAATATTTGTTCCATGACCGATAATTACGCAATAAAATTAAACCGTATATTTTTTCCAAAACAATTTCCTCGTTTTCTCGATAGCTATTAGAGATATTGGAAATATCATTGCAGCATCTGGTAGACCTAATTAAACTCTACAACTGTAATTATGAATATTTGTTCTATGACCGATAATTACGCAATAAAATTAAAGCGTATATTTTTTCCCAAACAATTTCCTCGTTTTCTCGATAGCTATTAGAGATATTGGAAATATCATTGCAGCATCTGATAGACCTAATTAAACTCTTCAACTGTAATTATGAATATTTGTTTTATGACTGATAATTACGCAGAAAAATTAAACCGTATATTTTTTCCAAAACAATTTAATCTTTTTCTCGAAAGCTATTAGAGATATTGGAAATATCATTGCAGCATTTGATGGGCCTAATTAAACTCTACAACGGTAATTATGAATAGTTGTTCTATGACCGATAATTACGCAATAAAATTAAACCGTATATTTTTTCCAAAATAATTTCCTCCTTTTCTCGAAAGCTATTAGAGATATTGGAAATATCATTGCAGCATCTGATAGATCTAATTAAACTCTACAACTGTAATTATGAATATTTGTTCTATGACCGATAATTACGCAATAAAATTAAAGCGTATATTTTTTCCTAAACAATTTCCTCGTTTTTTCCATAGCTATTAGAGATATTGGAAATATCATTGCAGCATCTGATAGACCTAATTAAACTCTACAACTGTAATTATGAATATTTGTTCTATGACTGATAATTACGCAGTAAAATTAAACCGTATATTTTTTCCCAAACAATTTCCTCGTTTTCTCGATAGCTATTAGAGATATTGGAAATATCATTGCAGCATCTGATAGACCTGATTAAACTATACATCTGTAATTATAGACCTAATTAAACTCTACATCTGTAATTATGAATATTTGTTCTATGACCGATAATTACGCAATAAAATTAAACCGTATATTTTTTCAAAAATAATTTCCTCCTTTTCTCGAAAGCTATTAGAGATATTGGAAATATCATTGCAGCATCTGATGGACCTAATTAAACTCTACAACTGTAATTATGAATATTTGTTCCATGACCGATAATTACGCAATAAAATTAAACCGTATATTTTTTCCAAAACAATTTCCTCGTTTTCTCGATAGCTATTAGAGATATTGGAAATATCATTGCAGCATCTGGTAGACCTAATTAAACTCTACAACTGTAATTATGAATATTTGTTCTATGACCGATAATTACGCAATAAAATTAAAGCGTATATTTTTTCCCAAACAATTTCCTCGTTTTCTCGATAGCTATTAGAGATATTGGAAATATCATTGCAGCATCTGATAGACCTAATTAAACTCTTCAACTGTAATTATGAATATTTGTTTTATGACTGATAATTACGCAGAAAAATTAAACCGTATATTTTTTCCAAAACAATTTAATCTTTTTCTCGAAAGCTATTAGAGATATTGGAAATATCATTGCAGCATTTGATGGGCCTAATTAAACTCTACAACGGTAATTATGAATAGTTGTTCTATGACCGATAATTACGCAATAAAATTAAACCGTATATTTTTTCCAAAATAATTTCCTCCTTTTCTCGAAAGCTATTAGAGATATTGGAAATATCATTGCAGCATCTGATAGATCTAATTAAACTCTACAACTGTAATTATGAATATTTGTTCTATGACCGATAATTACGCAATAAAATTAAAGCGTATATTTTTTCCTAAACAATTTCCTCGTTTTTTCCATAGCTATTAGAGATATTGGAAATATCATTGCAGCATCTGATAGACCTAATTAAACTCTACAACTGTAATTATGAATATTTGTTCTATGACTGATAATTACGCAGTAAAATTAAACCGTATATTTTTTCCCAAACAATTTCCTCGTTTTCTCGATAGCTATTAGAGATATTGGAAATATCATTGCAGCATCTGATAGACCTGATTAAACTATACATCTGTAATTATAGACCTAATTAAACTCTACATCTGTAATTATGAATATTTGTTCTATGACCGATAATTACGCAATAAAATTAAACCGTATATTTTTTCAAAAATAATTTCCTCCTTTTCTCGAAAGCTATTAGAGATATTGGAAATATCATTGCAGCATCTGATGGACCTAATTAAACTCTACAACTGTAATTATGAATATTTGTTCCATGACCGATAATTACGCAATAAAATTAAACCGTATATTTTTTCCAAAACAATTTCCTCGTTTTCTCGATAGCTATTAGAGATATTGGAAATATCATTGCAGCATCTGGTAGACCTAATTAAACTCTACAACTGTAATTATGAATATTTGTTCTATGACCGATAATTACGCAATAAAATTAAAGCGTATATTTTTTCCCAAACAATTTCCTCGTTTTCTCGATAGCTATTAGAGATATTGGAAATATCATTGCAGCATCTGATAGACCTAATTAAACTCTTCAACTGTAATTATGAATATTTGTTTTATGACTGATAATTACGCAGAAAAATTAAACCGTATATTTTTTCCAAAACAATTTAATCTTTTTCTCGAAAGCTATTAGAGATATTGGAAATATCATTGCAGCATTTGATGGGCCTAATTAAACTCTACAACGGTAATTATGAATAGTTGTTCTATGACCGATAATTACGCAATAAAATTAAACCGTATATTTTTTCCAAAATAATTTCCTCCTTTTCTCGAAAGCTATTAGAGATATTGGAAATATCATTGCAGCATCTGATAGATCTAATTAAACTCTACAACTGTAATTATGAATATTTGTTCTATGACCGATAATTACGCAATAAAATTAAAGCGTATATTTTTTCCTAAACAATTTCCTCGTTTTTTCCATAGCTATTAGAGATATTGGAAATATCATTGCAGCATCTGATAGACCTAATTAAACTCTACAACTGTAATTATGAATATTTGTTCTATGACTGATAATTACGCAGTAAAATTAAACCGTATATTTTTTCCCAAACAATTTCCTCGTTTTCTCGATAGCTATTAGAGATATTGGAAATATCATTGCAGCATCTGATAGACCTGATTAAACTATACATCTGTAATTATAGACCTAATTAAACTCTACATCTGTAATTATGAATATTTGTTCTATGACCGATAATTACGCAATAAAATTAAACCGTATATTTTTTCAAAAATAATTTCCTCCTTTTCTCGAAAGCTATTAGAGATATTGGAAATATCATTGCAGCATCTGATGGACCTAATTAAACTCTACAACTGTAATTATGAATATTTGTTCCATGACCGATAATTACGCAATAAAATTAAACCGTATATTTTTTCCAAAACAATTTCCTCGTTTTCTCGATAGCTATTAGAGATATTGGAAATATCATTGCAGCATCTGGTAGACCTAATTAAACTCTACAACTGTAATTATGAATATTTGTTCTATGACCGATAATTACGCAATAAAATTAAAGCGTATATTTTTTCCCAAACAATTTCCTCGTTTTCTCGATAGCTATTAGAGATATTGGAAATATCATTGCAGCATCTGATAGACCTAATTAAACTCTTCAACTGTAATTATGAATATTTGTTTTATGACTGATAATTACGCAGAAAAATTAAACCGTATATTTTTTCCAAAACAATTTAATCTTTTTCTCGAAAGCTATTAGAGATATTGGAAATATCATTGCAGCATTTGATGGGCCTAATTAAACTCTACAACGGTAATTATGAATAGTTGTTCTATGACCGATAATTACGCAATAAAATTAAACCGTATATTTTTTCCAAAATAATTTCCTCCTTTTCTCGAAAGCTATTAGAGATATTGGAAATATCATTGCAGCATCTGATAGTTCTAATTAAACTCTACAACTGTAATTATGAATATTTGTTCTATGACCGATAATTACGCAATAAAATTAAAGCGTATATTTTTTCCTAAACAATTTCCTTGTTTTTTCCATAGCTATTAGAGATATTGGAAATATCATTGCAGCATCTGATAGACCTAATTAAACTCTACAACTGTAATTATGAATATTTGTTCTATGACTGATAATTACGCAGTAAAATTAAACCGTATATTTTTTCCCAAACAATTTCCTCGTTTTCTCGATAGCTATTAGAGATATTGGAAATATCATTGCAGCATCTGATAGACCTGATTAAACTATACATCTGTAATTATAGACCTAATTAAACTCTACATCTGTAATTATGAATATTTGTTCTATGACCGATAATTACGCAATAAAATTAAACCGTATATTTTTTCAAAAATAATTTCCTCCTTTTCTCGAAAGCTATTAGAGATATTGGAAATATCATTGCAGCATCTGATGGACCTAATTAAACTCTACAACTGTAATTATGAATATTTGTTCCATGACCGATAATTACGCAATAAAATTAAACCGTATATTTTTTCCAAAACAATTTCCTCGTTTTCTCGATAGCTATTAGAGATATTGGAAATATCATTGCAGCATCTGGTAGACCTAATTAAACTCTACAACTGTAATTATGAATATTTGTTCTATGACCGATAATTACGCAATAAAATTAAAGCGTATATTTTTTCCCAAACAATTTCCTGGTTTTCTCGATAGCTATTAGAGATATTGGAAATATCATTGCAGCATCTGATAGACCTAATTAAACTCTTCAACTGTAATTATGAATATTTGTTTTATGACTGATAATTACGCAGAAAAATTAAACCGTATATTTTTTCCAAAACAATTTAATCTTTTTCTCGAAAGCTATTAGAGATATTGGAAATATCATTGCAGCATTTGATGGGCCTAATTAAACTCTACAACGGTAATTATGAATAGTTGTTCTATGACCGATAATTACGCAATAAAATTAAACCGTATATTTTTTCCAAAATAATTTCCTCCTTTTCTCGAAAGCTATTAGAGATATTGGAAATATCATTGCAGCATCTGATAGATCTAATTAAACTCTACAACTGTAATTATGAATATTTGTTCTATGACCGATAATTACGCAATAAAATTAAAGCGTATATTTTTTCCTAAACAATTTCCTCGTTTTTTCCATAGCTATTAGAGATATTGGAAATATCATTGCAGCATCTGATAGACCTAATTAAACTCTACAACTGTAATTATGAATATTTGTTCTATGACTGATAATTACGCAGTAAAATTAAACCGTATATTTTTTCCCAAACAATTTCCTCGTTTTCTCGATAGCTATTAGAGATATTGGAAATATCATTGCAGCATCTGATAGACCTGATTAAACTATACATCTGTAATTATAGACCTAATTAAACTCTACATCTGTAATTATGAATATTTGTTCTATGACCGATAATTACGCAATAAAATTAAACCGTATATTTTTTCAAAAATAATTTCCTCCTTTTCTCGAAAGCTATTAGAGATATTGGAAATATCATTGCAGCATCTGATGGACCTAATTAAACTCTACAACTGTAATTATGAATATTTGTTCCATGACCGATAATTACGCAATAAAATTAAACCGTATATTTTTTCCAAAACAATTTCCTCGTTTTCTCGATAGCTATTAGAGATATTGGAAATATCATTGCAGCATCTGGTAGACCTAATTAAACTCTACAACTGTAATTATGAATATTTGTTCTATGACCGATAATTACGCAATAAAATTAAAGCGTATATTTTTTCCCAAACAATTTCCTCGTTTTCTCGATAGCTATTAGAGATATTGGAAATATCATTGCAGCATCTGATAGACCTAATTAAACTCTTCAACTGTAATTATGAATATTTGTTTTATGACTGATAATTACGCAGAAAAATTAAACCGTATATTTTTTCCAAAACAATTTAATCTTTTTCTCGAAAGCTATTAGAGATATTGGAAATATCATTGTAGCATTTGATGGGCCTAATTAAACTCTACAACGGTAATTATGAATAGTTGTTCTATGACCGATAATTACGCAATAAAATTAAACCGTATATTTTTTCCAAAATAATTTCCTCCTTTTCTCGAAAGCTATTAGAGATATTGGAAATATCATTGCAGCATCTGATAGATCTAATTAAACTCTACAACTGTAATTATGAATATTTGTTCTATGACCGATAATTACGCAATAAAATTAAAGCGTATATTTTTTCCTAAACAATTTCCTCGTTTTTTCCATAGCTATTAGAGATATTGGAAATATCATTGCAGCATCTGATAGACCTAATTAAACTCTACAACTGTAATTATGAATATTTGTTCTATGACTGATAATTACGCAGTAAAATTAAACCGTATATTTTTTCCCAAACAATTTCCTCGTTTTCTCGATAGCTATTAGAGATATTGGAAATATCATTGCAGCATCTGATAGACCTGATTAAACTATACATCTGTAATTATAGACCTAATTAAACTCTACATCTGTAATTATGAATATTTGTTCTATGACCGATAATTACGCAATAAAATTAAACCGTATATTTTTTCAAAAATAATTTCCTCCTTTTCTCGAAAGCTATTAGAGATATTGGAAATATCATTGCAGCATCTGATGGACCTAATTAAACTCTACAACTGTAATTATGAATATTTGTTCCATGACCGATAATTACGCAATAAAATTAAACCGTATATTTTTTCCAAAACAATTTCCTCGTTTTCTCGATAGCTATTAGAGATATTGGAAATATCATTGCAGCATCTGGTAGACCTAATTAAACTCTACAACTGTAATTATGAATATTTGTTCTATGACCGATAATTACGCAATAAAATTAAAGCGTATATTTTTTCCCAAACAATTTCCTCGTTTTCTCGATAGCTATTAGAGATATTGGAAATATCATTGCAGCATCTGATAGACCTAATTAAACTCTTCAACTGTAATTATGAATATTTGTTTTATGACTGATAATTACGCAGAAAAATTAAACCGTATATTTTTTCCAAAACAATTTAATCTTTTTCTCGAAAGCTATTAGAGATATTGGAAATATCATTGCAGCATTTGATGGGCCTAATTAAACTCTACAACGGTAATTATGAATAGTTGTTCTATGACCGATAATTACGCAATAAAATTAAACCGTATATTTTTTCCAAAATAATTTCCTCCTTTTCTCGAAAGCTATTAGAGATATTGGAAATATCATTGCAGCATCTGATAGATCTAATTAAACTCTACAACTGTAATTATGAATATTTGTTCTATGACCGATAATTACGCAATAAAATTAAAGCGTATATTTTTTCCTAAACAATTTCCTCGTTTTTTCCATAGCTATTAGAGATATTGGAAATATCATTGCAGCATCTGATAGACCTAATTAAACTCTACAACTGTAATTATGAATATTTGTTCTATGACTGATAATTACGCAGTAAAATTAAACCGTATATTTTTTCCCAAACAATTTCCTCGTTTTCTCGATAGCTATTAGAGATATTGGAAATATCATTGCAGCATCTGATAGACCTGATTAAACTATACATCTGTAATTATAGACCTAATTAAACTCTACATCTGTAATTATGAATATTTGTTCTATGACCGATAATTACGCAATAAAATTAAACCGTATATTTTTTCAAAAATAATTTCCTCCTTTTCTCGAAAGCTATTAGAGATATTGGAAATATCATTGCAGCATCTGATGGACCTAATTAAACTCTACAACTGTAATTATGAATATTTGTTCCATGACCGATAATTACGCAATAAAATTAAACCGTATATTTTTTCCAAAACAATTTCCTCGTTTTCTCGATAGCTATTAGAGATATTGGAAATATCATTGCAGCATCTGGTAGACCTAATTAAACTCTACAACTGTAATTATGAATATTTGTTCTATGACCGATAATTACGCAATAAAATTAAAGCGTATATTTTTTCCCAAACAATTTCCTCGTTTTCTCGATAGCTATTAGAGATATTGGAAATATCATTGCAGCATCTGATAGACCTAATTAAACTCTTCAACTGTAATTATGAATATTTGTTTTATGACTGATAATTACGCAGAAAAATTAAACCGTATATTTTTTCCAAAACAATTTAATCTTTTTCTCGAAAGCTATTAGAGATATTGGAAATATCATTGCAGCATTTGATGGGCCTAATTAAACTCTACAACGGTAATTATGAATAGTTGTTCTATGACCGATAATTACGCAATAAAATTAAACCGTATATTTTTTCCAAAATAATTTCCTCCTTTTCTCGAAAGCTATTAGAGATATTGGAAATATCATTGCAGCATCTGATAGATCTAATTAAACTCTACAACTGTAATTATGAATATTTGTTCTATGACCGATAATTACGCAATAAAATTAAAGCGTATATTTTTTCCTAAACAATTTCCTCGTTTTTTCCATAGCTATTAGAGATATTGGAAATATCATTGCAGCATCTGATAGACCTAATTAAACTCTACAACTGTAATTATGAATATTTGTTCTATGACTGATAATTACGCAGTAAAATTAAACCGTATATTTTTTCCCAAACAATTTCCTCGTTTTCTCGATAGCTATTAGAGATATTGGAAATATCATTGCAGCATCTGATAGACCTGATTAAACTATACATCTGTAATTATAGACCTAATTAAACTCTACATCTGTAATTATGAATATTTGTTCTATGACCGATAATTACGCAATAAAATTAAACCGTATATTTTTTCAAAAATAATTTCCTCCTTTTCTCGAAAGCTATTAGAGATATTGGAAATATCATTGCAGCATCTGATGGACCTAATTAAACTCTACAACTGTAATTATGAATATTTGTTCCATGACCGATAATTACGCAATAAAATTAAACCGTATATTTTTTCCAAAACAATTTCCTCGTTTTCTCGATAGCTATTAGAGATATTGGAAATATCATTGCAGCATCTGGTAGACCTAATTAAACTCTACAACTGTAATTATGAATATTTGTTCTATGACCGATAATTACGCAATAAAATTAAAGCGTATATTTTTTCCCAAACAATTTCCTCGTTTTCTCGATAGCTATTAGAGATATTGGAAATATCATTGCAGCATCTGATAGACCTAATTAAACTCTTCAACTGTAATTATGAATATTTGTTTTATGACTGATAATTACGCAGAAAAATTAAACCGTATATTTTTTCCAAAACAATTTAATCTTTTTCTCGAAAGCTATTAGAGATATTGGAAATATCATTGCAGCATTTGATGGGCCTAATTAAACTCTACAACGGTAATTATGAATAGTTGTTCTATGACCGATAATTACGCAATAAAATTAAACCGTATATTTTTTCCAAAATAATTTCCTCCTTTTCTCGAAAGCTATTAGAGATATTGGAAATATCATTGCAGCATCTGATAGATCTAATTAAACTCTACAACTGTAATTATGAATATTTGTTCTATGACCGATAATTACGCAATAAAATTAAAGCGTATATTTTTTCCTAAACAATTTCCTCGTTTTTTCCATAGCTATTAGAGATATTGGAAATATCATTGCAGCATCTGATAGACCTAATTAAACTCTACAACTGTAATTATGAATATTTGTTCTATGACTGATAATTACGCAGTAAAATTAAACCGTATATTTTTTCCCAAACAATTTCCTCGTTTTCTCGATAGCTATTAGAGATATTGGAAATATCATTGCAGCATCTGATAGACCTGATTAAACTATACATCTGTAATTATAGACCTAATTAAACTCTACATCTGTAATTATGAATATTTGTTCTATGACCGATAATTACGCAATAAAATTAAACCGTATATTTTTTCAAAAATAATTTCCTCCTTTTCTCGAAAGCTATTAGAGATATTGGAAATATCATTGCAGCATCTGATGGACCTAATTAAACTCTACAACTGTAATTATGAATATTTGTTCCATGACCGATAATTACGCAATAAAATTAAACCGTATATTTTTTCCAAAACAATTTCCTCGTTTTCTCGATAGCTATTAGAGATATTGGAAATATCATTGCAGCATCTGGTAGACCTAATTAAACTCTACAACTGTAATTATGAATATTTGTTCTATGACCGATAATTACGCAATAAAATTAAAGCGTATATTTTTTCCCAAACAATTTCCTCGTTTTCTCGATAGCTATTAGAGATATTGGAAATATCATTGCAGCATCTGATAGACCTAATTAAACTCTTCAACTGTAATTATGAATATTTGTTTTATGACTGATAATTACGCAGAAAAATTAAACCGTATATTTTTTCCAAAACAATTTAATCTTTTTCTCGAAAGCTATTAGAGATATTGGAAATATCATTGCAGCATTTGATGGGCCTAATTAAACTCTACAACGGTAATTATGAATAGTTGTTCTATGACCGATAATTACGCAATAAAATTAAACCGTATATTTTTTCCAAAATAATTTCCTCCTTTTCTCGAAAGCTATTAGAGATATTGGAAATATCATTGCAGCATCTGATAGATCTAATTAAACTCTACAACTGTAATTATGAATATTTGTTCTATGACCGATAATTACGCAATAAAATTAAAGCGTATATTTTTTCCTAAACAATTTCCTCGTTTTTTCCATAGCTATTAGAGATATTGGAAATATCATTGCAGCATCTGATAGACCTAATTAAACTCTACAACTGTAATTATGAATATTTGTTCTATGACTGATAATTACGCAGTAAAATTAAACCGTATATTTTTTCCCAAACAATTTCCTCGTTTTCTCGATAGCTATTAGAGATATTGGAAATATCATTGCAGCATCTGATAGACCTGATTAAACTATACATCTGTAATTATAGACCTAATTAAACTCTACATCTGTAATTATGAATATTTGTTCTATGACCGATAATTACGCAATAAAATTAAACCGTATATTTTTTCAAAAATAATTTCCTCCTTTTCTCGAAAGCTATTAGAGATATTGGAAATATCATTGCAGCATCTGATGGACCTAATTAAACTCTACAACTGTAATTATGAATATTTGTTCCATGACCGATAATTACGCAATAAAATTAAACCGTATATTTTTTCCAAAACAATTTCCTCGTTTTCTCGATAGCTATTAGAGATATTGGAAATATCATTGCAGCATCTGGTAGACCTAATTAAACTCTACAACTGTAATTATGAATATTTGTTCTATGACCGATAATTACGCAATAAAATTAAAGCGTATATTTTTTCCCAAACAATTTCCTCGTTTTCTCGATAGCTATTAGAGATATTGGAAATATCATTGCAGCATCTGATAGACCTAATTAAACTCTTCAACTGTAATTATGAATATTTGTTTTATGACTGATAATTACGCAGAAAAATTAAACCGTATATTTTTTCCAAAACAATTTAATCTTTTTCTCGAAAGCTATTAGAGATATTGGAAATATCATTGCAGCATTTGATGGGCCTAATTAAACTCTACAACGGTAATTATGAATAGTTGTTCTATGACCGATAATTACGCAATAAAATTAAACCGTATATTTTTTCCAAAATAATTTCCTCCTTTTCTCGAAAGCTATTAGAGATATTGGAAATATCATTGCAGCATCTGATAGATCTAATTAAACTCTACAACTGTAATTATGAATATTTGTTCTATGACCGATAATTACGCAATAAAATTAAAGCGTATATTTTTTCCTAAACAATTTCCTCGTTTTTTCCATAGCTATTAGAGATATTGGAAATATCATTGCAGCATCTGATAGACCTAATTAAACTCTACAACTGTAATTATGAATATTTGTTCTATGACTGATAATTACGCAGTAAAATTAAACCGTATATTTTTTCCCAAACAATTTCCTCGTTTTCTCGATAGCTATTAGAGATATTGGAAATATCATTGCAGCATCTGATAGACCTGATTAAACTATACATCTGTAATTATAGACCTAATTAAACTCTACATCTGTAATTATGAATATTTGTTCTATGACCGATAATTACGCAATAAAATTAAACCGTATATTTTTTCAAAAATAATTTCCTCCTTTTCTCGAAAGCTATTAGAGATATTGGAAATATCATTGCAGCATCTGATGGACCTAATTAAACTCTACAACTGTAATTATGAATATTTGTTCCATGACCGATAATTACGCAATAAAATTAAACCGTATATTTTTTCCAAAACAATTTCCTCGTTTTCTCGATAGCTATTAGAGATATTGGAAATATCATTGCAGCATCTGGTAGACCTAATTAAACTCTACAACTGTAATTATGAATATTTGTTCTATGACCGATAATTACGCAATAAAATTAAAGCGTATATTTTTTCCCAAACAATTTCCTCGTTTTCTCGATAGCTATTAGAGATATTGGAAATATCATTGCAGCATCTGATAGACCTAATTAAACTCTTCAACTGTAATTATGAATATTTGTTTTATGACTGATAATTACGCAGAAAAATTAAACCGTATATTTTTTCCAAAACAATTTAATCTTTTTCTCGAAAGCTATTAGAGATATTGGAAATATCATTGCAGCATTTGATGGGCCTAATTAAACTCTACAACGGTAATTATGAATAGTTGTTCTATGACCGATAATTACGCAATAAAATTAAACCGTATATTTTTTCCAAAATAATTTCCTCCTTTTCTCGAAAGCTATTAGAGATATTGGAAATATCATTGCAGCATCTGATAGTTCTAATTAAACTCTACAACTGTAATTATGAATATTTGTTCTATGACCGATAATTACGCAATAAAATTAAAGCGTATATTTTTTCCTAAACAATTTCCTTGTTTTTTCCATAGCTATTAGAGATATTGGAAATATCATTGCAGCATCTGATAGACCTAATTAAACTCTACAACTGTAATTATGAATATTTGTTCTATGACTGATAATTACGCAGTAAAATTAAACCGTATATTTTTTCCCAAACAATTTCCTCGTTTTCTCGATAGCTATTAGAGATATTGGAAATATCATTGCAGCATCTGATAGACCTGATTAAACTATACATCTGTAATTATAGACCTAATTAAACTCTACATCTGTAATTATGAATATTTGTTCTATGACCGATAATTACGCAATAAAATTAAACCGTATATTTTTTCAAAAATAATTTCCTCCTTTTCTCGAAAGCTATTAGAGATATTGGAAATATCATTGCAGCATCTGATGGACCTAATTAAACTCTACAACTGTAATTATGAATATTTGTTCCATGACCGATAATTACGCAATAAAATTAAACCGTATATTTTTTCCAAAACAATTTCCTCGTTTTCTCGATAGCTATTAGAGATATTGGAAATATCATTGCAGCATCTGGTAGACCTAATTAAACTCTACAACTGTAATTATGAATATTTGTTCTATGACCGATAATTACGCAATAAAATTAAAGCGTATATTTTTTCCCAAACAATTTCCTCGTTTTCTCGATAGCTATTAGAGATATTGGAAATATCATTGCAGCATCTGATAGACCTAATTAAACTCTTCAACTGTAATTATGAATATTTGTTTTATGACTGATAATTACGCAGAAAAATTAAACCGTATATTTTTTCCAAAACAATTTAATCTTTTTCTCGAAAGCTATTAGAGATATTGGAAATATCATTGCAGCATCTGATAGATCTAATTAAACTCTACAACTGTAATTATGAATATTTGTTCTATGACCGATAATTACGCAATAAAATTAAAGCGTATATTTTTTCCTAAACAATTTCCTCGTTTTTTCCATAGCTATTAGAGATATTGGAAATATCATTGCAGCATCTGATAGACCTAATTAAACTCTACAACTGTAATTATGAATATTTGTTCTATGACTGATAATTACGCAGTAAAATTAAACCGTATATTTTTTCCCAAACAATTTCCTCGTTTTCTCGATAGCTATTAGAGATATTGGAAATATCATTGCAGCATCTGATAGACCTGATTAAACTATACATCTGTAATTATAGACCTAATTAAACTCTACATCTGTAATTATGAATATTTGTTCTATGACCGATAATTACGCAATAAAATTAAACCGTATATTTTTTCAAAAATAATTTCCTCCTTTTCTCGAAAGCTATTAGAGATATTGGAAATATCATTGCAGCATCTGATGGACCTAATTAAACTCTACAACTGTAATTATGAATATTTGTTCCATGACCGATAATTACGCAATAAAATTAAACCGTATATTTTTTCCAAAACAATTTCCTCGTTTTCTCGATAGCTATTAGAGATATTGGAAATATCATTGCAGCATCTGGTAGACCTAATTAAACTCTACAACTGTAATTATGAATATTTGTTCTATGACCGATAATTACGCAATAAAATTAAAGCGTATATTTTTTCCCAAACAATTTCCTCGTTTTCTCGATAGCTATTAGAGATATTGGAAATATCATTGCAGCATCTGATAGACCTAATTAAACTCTTCAACTGTAATTATGAATATTTGTTTTATGACTGATAATTACGCAGAAAAATTAAACCGTATATTTTTTCCAAAACAATTTAATCTTTTTCTCGAAAGCTATTAGAGATATTGGAAATATCATTGCAGTATTTGATGGGCCTAATTAAACTCTACAACGGTAATTATGAATAGTTGTTCTATGACCGATAATTACGCAATAAAATTAAACCGTATATTTTTTCCAAAATAATTTCCTCCTTTTCTCGAAAGCTATTAGAGATATTGGAAATATCATTGCAGCATCTGATAGTTCTAATTAAACTCTACAACTGTAATTATGAATATTTGTTCTATGACCGATAATTACGCAATAAAATTAAAGCGTATATTTTTTCCTAAACAATTTCCTTGTTTTTTCCATAGCTATTAGAGATATTGGAAATATCATTGCAGCATCTGATAGACCTAATTAAACTCTACAACTGTAATTATGAATATTTGTTCTATGACTGATAATTACGCAGTAAAATTAAACCGTATATTTTTTCCCAAACAATTTCCTCGTTTTCTCGATAGCTATTAGAGATATTGGAAATATCATTGCAGCATCTGATAGACCTGATTAAACTATACATCTGTAATTATAGACCTAATTAAACTCTACATCTGTAATTATGAATATTTGTTCTATGACCGATAATTACGCAATAAAATTAAACCGTATATTTTTTCAAAAATAATTTCCTCCTTTTCTCGAAAGCTATTAGAGATATTGGAAATATCATTGCAGCATCTGATGGACCTAATTAAACTCTACAACTGTAATTATGAATATTTGTTCCATGACCGATAATTACGCAATAAAATTAAACCGTATATTTTTTCCAAAACAATTTCCTCGTTTTCTCGATAGCTATTAGAGATATTGGAAATATCATTGCAGCATCTGGTAGACCTAATTAAACTCTACAACTGTAATTATGAATATTTGTTCTATGACCGATAATTACGCAATAAAATTAAAGCGTATATTTTTTCCCAAACAATTTCCTCGTTTTCTCGATAGCTATTAGAGATATTGGAAATATCATTGCAGCATCTGATAGACCTAATTAAACTCTTCAACTGTAATTATGAATATTTGTTTTATGACTGATAATTACGCAGAAAAATTAAACCGTATATTTTTTCCAAAACAATTTAATCTTTTTCTCGAAAGCTATTAGAGATATTGGAAATATCATTGCAGCATTTGATGGGCCTAATTAAACTCTACAACGGTAATTATGAATAGTTGTTCTATGACCGATAATTACGCAATAAAATTAAACCGTATATTTTTTCCAAAATAATTTCCTCCTTTTCTCGAAAGCTATTAGAGATATTGGAAATATCATTGCAGCATCTGATAGATCTAATTAAACTCTACAACTGTAATTATGAATATTTGTTCTATGACCGATAATTACGCAATAAAATTAAAGCGTATATTTTTTCCTAAACAATTTCCTCGTTTTTTCCATAGCTATTAGAGATATTGGAAATATCATTGCAGCATCTGATAGACCTAATTAAACTCTACAACTGTAATTATGAATATTTGTTCTATGACTGATAATTACGCAGTAAAATTAAACCGTATATTTTTTCCCAAACAATTTCCTCGTTTTCTCGATAGCTATTAGAGATATTGGAAATATCATTGCAGCATCTGATAGACCTGATTAAACTATACATCTGTAATTATAGACCTAATTAAACTCTACATCTGTAATTATGAATATTTGTTCTATGACCGATAATTACGCAATAAAATTAAACCGTATATTTTTTCAAAAATAATTTCCTCCTTTTCTCGAAAGCTATTAGAGATATTGGAAATATCATTGCAGCATCTGATGGACCTAATTAAACTCTACAACTGTAATTATGAATATTTGTTCCATGACCGATAATTACGCAATAAAATTAAACCGTATATTTTTTCCAAAACAATTTCCTCGTTTTCTCGATAGCTATTAGAGATATTGGAAATATCATTGCAGCATCTGGTAGACCTAATTAAACTGTACAACTGTAATTATGAATATTTGTTCTATGACCGATAATTACGCAATAAAATTAAAGCGTATATTTTTTCCCAAACAATTTCCTCGTTTTCTCGATAGCTATTAGAGATATTGGAAATATCATTGCAGCATCTGATAGACCTAATTAAACTCTTCAACTGTAATTATGAATATTTGTTTTATGACTGATAATTACGCAGAAAAATTAAACCGTATATTTTTTCCAAAACAATTTAATCTTTTTCTCGAAAGCTATTAGAGATATTGGAAATATCATTGCAGCATTTGATGGGCCTAATTAAACTCTACAACGGTAATTATGAATAGTTGTTCTATGACCGATAATTACGCAATAAAATTAAACCGTATATTTTTTCCAAAATAATTTCCTCCTTTTCTCGAAAGCTATTAGAGATATTGGAAATATCATTGCAGCATCTGATAGATCTAATTAAACTCTACAACTGTAATTATGAATATTTGTTCTATGACCGATAATTACGCAATAAAATTAAAGCGTATATTTTTTCCTAAACAATTTCCTCGTTTTTTCCATAGCTATTAGAGATATTGGAAATATCATTGCAGCATCTGATAGACCTAATTAAACTCTACAACTGTAATTATGAATATTTGTTCTATGACTGATAATTACGCAGTAAAATTAAACCGTATATTTTTTCCCAAACAATTTCCTCGTTTTCTCGATAGCTATTAGAGATATTGGAAATATCATTGCAGCATCTGATAGACCTGATTAAACTATACATCTGTAATTATAGACCTAATTAAACTCTACATCTGTAATTATGAATATTTGTTCTATGACCGATAATTACGCAATAAAATTAAACCGTATATTTTTTCAAAAATAATTTCCTCCTTTTCTCGAAAGCTATTAGAGATATTGGAAATATCATTGCAGCATCTGATGGACCTAATTAAACTCTACAACTGTAATTATGAATATTTGTTCCATGACCGATAATTACGCAATAAAATTAAACCGTATATTTTTTCCAAAACAATTTCCTCGTTTTCTCGATAGCTATTAGAGATATTGGAAATATCATTGCAGCATCTGGTAGACCTAATTAAACTCTACAACTGTAATTATGAATATTTGTTCTATGACCGATAATTACGCAATAAAATTAAAGCGTATATTTTTTCCCAAACAATTTCCTCGTTTTCTCGATAGCTATTAGAGATATTGGAAATATCATTGCAGCATCTGATAGACCTAATTAAACTCTTCAACTGTAATTATGAATATTTGTTTTATGACTGATAATTACGCAGAAAAATTAAACCGTATATTTTTTCCAAAACAATTTAATCTTTTTCTCGAAAGCTATTAGAGATATTGGAAATATCATTGCAGCATTTGATGGGCCTAATTAAACTCTACAACGGTAATTATGAATAGTTGTTCTATGACCGATAATTACGCAATAAAATTAAACCGTATATTTTTTCCAAAATAATTTCCTCCTTTTCTCGAAAGCTATTAGAGATATTGGAAATATCATTGCAGCATCTGATAGATCTAATTAAACTCTACAACTGTAATTATGAATATTTGTTCTATGACCGATAATTACGCAATAAAATTAAAGCGTATATTTTTTCCTAAACAATTTCCTCGTTTTTTCCATAGCTATTAGAGATATTGGAAATATCATTGCAGCATCTGATAGACCTAATTAAACTCTACAACTGTAATTATGAATATTTGTTCTATGACTGATAATTACGCAGTAAAATTAAACCGTATATTTTTTCCCAAACAATTTCCTCGTTTTCTCGATAGCTATTAGAGATATTGGAAATATCATTGCAGCATCTGATAGACCTGATTAAACTATACATCTGTAATTATAGACCTAATTAAACTCTACATCTGTAATTATGAATATTTGTTCTATGACCGATAATTACGCAATAAAATTAAACCGTATATTTTTTCCAAAATAATTTCCTCCTTTTCTCGAAAGCTATTAGAGATATTGGAAATATCATTGCAGCATCTGATGGACCTAATTAAACTCTACAACTGTAATTATGAATATTTGTTCCATGACCGATAATTACGCAATAAAATTAAACCGTATATTTTTTCCAAAACAATTTCCTCGTTTTCTCGATAGCTATTAGAGATATTGGAAATATCATTGCAGCATCTGGTAGACCTAATTAAACTCTACAACTGTAATTATGAATATTTGTTCTATGACCGATAATTACGCAATAAAATTAAAGCGTATATTTTTTCCCAAACAATTTCCTCGTTTTCTCGATAGCTATTAGAGATATTGGAAATATCATTGCAGCATCTGATAGACCTAATTAAACTCTTCAACTGTAATTATGAATATTTGTTTTATGACTGATAATTACGCAGAAAAATTAAACCGTATATTTTTTCCAAAACAATTTAATCTTTTTCTCGAAAGCTATTAGAGATATTGGAAATATCATTGCAGCATTTGATGGGCCTAATTAAACTCTACAACGGTAATTATGAATAGTTGTTCTATGACCGATAATTACGCAATAAAATTAAACCGTATATTTTTTCCAAAATAATTTCCTCCTTTTCTCGAAAGCTATTAGAGATATTGGAAATATCATTGCAGCATCTGATAGATCTAATTAAACTCTACAACTGTAATTATGAATATTTGTTCTATGACCGATAATTACGCAATAAAATTAAAGCGTATATTTTTTCCTAAACAATTTCCTCGTTTTTTCCATAGCTATTAGAGATATTGGAAATATCATTGCAGCATCTGATAGACCTAATTAAACTCTACAACTGTAATTATGAATATTTGTTCTATGACTGATAATTACGCAGTAAAATTAAACCGTATATTTTTTCCCAAACAATTTCCTCGTTTTCTCGATAGCTATTAGAGATATTGGAAATATCATTGCAGCATCTGATAGACCTGATTAAACTATACATCTGTAATTATAGACCTAATTAAACTCTACATCTGTAATTATGAATATTTGTTCTATGACCGATAATTACGCAATAAAATTAAACCGTATATTTTTTCAAAAATAATTTCCTCCTTTTCTCGAAAGCTATTAGAGATATTGGAAATATCATTGCAGCATCTGATGGACCTAATTAAACTCTACAACTGTAATTATGAATATTTGTTCCATGACCGATAATTACGCAATAAAATTAAACCGTATATTTTTTCCAAAACAATTTCCTCGTTTTCTCGATAGCTATTAGAGATATTGGAAATATCATTGCAGCATCTGGTAGACCTAATTAAACTCTACAACTGTAATTATGAATATTTGTTCTATGACCGATAATTACGCAATAAAATTAAAGCGTATATTTTTTCCCAAACAATTTCCTCGTTTTCTCGATAGCTATTAGAGATATTGGAAATATCATTGCAGCATCTGATAGACCTAATTAAACTCTTCAACTGTAATTATGAATATTTGTTTTATGACTGATAATTACGCAGAAAAATTAAACCGTATATTTTTTCCAAAACAATTTAATCTTTTTCTCGAAAGCTATTAGAGATATTGGAAATATCATTGCAGCATTTGATGGGCCTAATTAAACTCTACAACGGTAATTATGAATAGTTGTTCTATGACCGATAATTACGCAATAAAATTAAACCGTATATTTTTTCCAAAATAATTTCCTCCTTTTCTCGAAAGCTATTAGAGATATTGGAAATATCATTGCAGCATCTGATAGATCTAATTAAACTCTACAACTGTAATTATGAATATTTGTTCTATGACCGATAATTACGCAATAAAATTAAAGCGTATATTTTTTCCTAAACAATTTCCTCGTTTTTTCCATAGCTATTAGAGATATTGGAAATATCATTGCAGCATCTGATAGACCTAATTAAACTCTACAACTGTAATTATGAATATTTGTTCTATGACTGATAATTACGCAGTAAAATTAAACCGTATATTTTTTCCCAAACAATTTCCTCGTTTTCTCGATAGCTATTAGAGATATTGGAAATATCATTGCAGCATCTGATAGACCTGATTAAACTATACATCTGTAATTATAGACCTAATTAAACTCTACATCTGTAATTATGAATATTTGTTCTATGACCGATAATTACGCAATAAAATTAAACCGTATATTTTTTCAAAAATAATTTCCTCCTTTTCTCGAAAGCTATTAGAGATATTGGAAATATCATTGCAGCATCTGATGGACCTAATTAAACTCTACAACTGTAATTATGAATATTTGTTCCATGACCGATAATTACGCAATAAAATTAAACCGTATATTTTTTCCAAAACAATTTCCTCGTTTTCTCGATAGCTATTAGAGATATTGGAAATATCATTGCAGCATCTGGTAGACCTAATTAAACTCTACAACTGTAATTATGAATATTTGTTCTATGACCGATAATTACGCAATAAAATTAAAGCGTATATTTTTTCCCAAACAATTTCCTCGTTTTCTCGATAGCTATTAGAGATATTGGAAATATCATTGCAGCATCTGATAGACCTAATTAAACTCTTCAACTGTAATTATGAATATTTGTTTTATGACTGATAATTACGCAGAAAAATTAAACCGTATATTTTTTCCAAAACAATTTAATCTTTTTCTCGAAAGCTATTAGAGATATTGGAAATATCATTGCAGCATTTGATGGGCCTAATTAAACTCTACAACGGTAATTATGAATAGTTGTTCTATGACCGATAATTACGCAATAAAATTAAACCGTATATTTTTTCCAAAATAATTTCCTCCTTTTCTCGAAAGCTATTAGAGATATTGGAAATATCATTGCAGCATCTGATAGATCTAATTAAACTCTACAACTGTAATTATGAATATTTGTTCTATGACCGATAATTACGCAATAAAATTAAAGCGTATATTTTTTCCTAAACAATTTCCTCGTTTTTTCCATAGCTATTAGAGATATTGGAAATATCATTGCAGCATCTGATAGACCTAATTAAACTCTACAACTGTAATTATGAATATTTGTTCTATGACTGATAATTACGCAGTAAAATTAAACCGTATATTTTTTCCCAAACAATTTCCTCGTTTTCTCGATAGCTATTAGAGATATTGGAAATATCATTGCAGCATCTGATAGACCTGATTAAACTATAGATCTGTAATTATAGACCTAATTAAACTCTACATCTGTAATTATGAATATTTGTTCTATGACCGATAATTACGCAATAAAATTAAACCGTATATTTTTTCAAAAATAATTTCCTCCTTTTCTCGAAAGCTATTAGAGATATTGGAAATATCATTGCAGCATCTGATGGACCTAATTAAACTCTACAACTGTAATTATGAATATTTGTTCCATGACCGATAATTACGCAATAAAATTAAACCGTATATTTTTTCCAAAACAATTTCCTCGTTTTCTCGATAGCTATTAGAGATATTGGAAATATCATTGCAGCATCTGGTAGACCTAATTAAACTCTACAACTGTAATTATGAATATTTGTTCTATGACCGATAATTACGCAATAAAATTAAAGCGTATATTTTTTCCCAAACAATTTCCTCGTTTTCTCGATAGCTATTAGAGATATTGGAAATATCATTGCAGCATCTGATAGACCTAATTAAACTCTTCAACTGTAATTATGAATATTTGTTTTATGACTGATAATTACGCAGAAAAATTAAACCGTATATTTTTTCCAAAACAATTTAATCTTTTTCTCGAAAGCTATTAGAGATATTGGAAATATCATTGCAGCATTTGATGGGCCTAATTAAACTCTACAACGGTAATTATGAATAGTTGTTCTATGACCGATAATTACGCAATAAAATTAAACCGTATATTTTTTCCAAAATAATTTCCTCCTTTTCTCGAAAGCTATTAGAGATATTGGAAATATCATTGCAGCATCTGATAGATCTAATTAAACTCTACAACTGTAATTATGAATATTTGTTCTATGACCGATAATTACGCAATAAAATTAAAGCGTATATTTTTTCCTAAACAATTTCCTCGTTTTTTCCATAGCTATTAGAGATATTGGAAATATCATTGCAGCATCTGATAGACCTAATTAAACTCTACAACTGTAATTATGAATATTTGTTCTATGACTGATAATTACGCAGTAAAATTAAACCGTATATTTTTTCCCAAACAATTTCCTCGTTTTCTCGATAGCTATTAGAGATATTGGAAATATCATTGCAGCATCTGATAGACCTGATTAAACTATACATCTGTAATTATAGACCTAATTAAACTCTACATCTGTAATTATGAATATTTGTTCTATGACCGATAATTACGCAATAAAATTAAACCGTATATTTTTTCAAAAATAATTTCCTCCTTTTCTCGAAAGCTATTAGAGATATTGGAAATATCATTGCAGCATCTGATGGACCTAATTAAACTCTACAACTGTAATTATGAATATTTGTTCCATGACCGATAATTACGCAATAAAATTAAACCGTATATTTTTTCCAAAACAATTTCCTCGTTTTCTCGATAGCTATTAGAGATATTGGAAATATCATTGCAGCATCTGGTAGACCTAATTAAACTCTACAACTGTAATTATGAATATTTGTTCTATGACCGATAATTACGCAATAAAATTAAAGCGTATATTTTTTCCCAAACAATTTCCTCGTTTTCTCGATAGCTATTAGAGATATTGGAAATATCATTGCAGCATCTGATAGACCTAATTAAACTCTTCAACTGTAATTATGAATATTTGTTTTATGACTGATAATTACGCAGAAAAATTAAACCGTATATTTTTTCCAAAACAATTTAATCTTTTTCTCGAAAGCTATTAGAGATATTGGAAATATCATTGCAGCATTTGATGGGCCTAATTAAACTCTACAACGGTAATTATGAATAGTTGTTCTATGACCGATAATTACGCAATAAAATTAAACCGTATATTTTTTCCAAAATAATTTCCTCCTTTTCTCGAAAGCTATTAGAGATATTGGAAATATCATTGCAGCATCTGATAGATCTAATTAAACTCTACAACTGTAATTATGAATATTTGTTCTATGACCGATAATTACGCAATAAAATTAAAGCGTATATTTTTTCCTAAACAATTTCCTCGTTTTTTCCATAGCTATTAGAGATATTGGAAATATCATTGCAGCATCTGATAGACCTAATTAAACTCTACAACTGTAATTATGAATATTTGTTCTATGACTGATAATTACGCAGTAAAATTAAACCGTATATTTTTTCCCAAACAATTTCCTCGTTTTCTCGATAGCTATTAGAGATATTGGAAATATCATTGCAGCATCTGATAGACCTGATTAAACTATACATCTGTAATTATAGACCTAATTAAACTCTACATCTGTAATTATGAATATTTGTTCTATGACCGATAATTACGCAATAAAATTAAACCGTATATTTTTTCAAAAATAATTTCCTCCTTTTCTCGAAAGCTATTAGAGATATTGGAAATATCATTGCAGCATCTGATGGACCTAATTAAACTCTACAACTGTAATTATGAATATTTGTTCCATGACCGATAATTACGCAATAAAATTAAACCGTATATTTTTTCCAAAACAATTTCCTCGTTTTCTCGATAGCTATTAGAGATATTGGAAATATCATTGCAGCATCTGGTAGACCTAATTAAACTCTACAACTGTAATTATGAATATTTGTTCTATGACCGATAATTACGCAATAAAATTAAAGCGTATATTTTTTCCCAAACAATTTCCTCGTTTTCTCGATAGCTATTAGAGATATTGGAAATATCATTGCAGCATCTGATAGACCTAATTAAACTCTTCAACTGTAATTATGAATATTTGTTTTATGACTGATAATTACGCAGAAAAATTAAACCGTATATTTTTTCCAAAACAATTTAATCTTTTTCTCGAAAGCTATTAGAGATATTGGAAATATCATTGCAGCATTTGATGGGCCTAATTAAACTCTACAACGGTAATTATGAATAGTTGTTCTATGACCGATAATTACGCAATAAAATTAAACCGTATATTTTTTCCAAAATAATTTCCTCCTTTTCTCGAAAGCTATTAGAGATATTGGAAATATCATTGCAGCATCTGATAGATCTAATTAAACTCTACAACTGTAATTATGAATATTTGTTCTATGACCGATAATTACGCAATAAAATTAAAGCGTATATTTTTTCCTAAACAATTTCCTCGTTTTTTCCATAGCTATTAGAGATATTGGAAATATCATTGCAGCATCTGATAGACCTAATTAAACTCTACAACTGTAATTATGAATATTTGTTCTATGACTGATAATTACGCAGTAAAATTAAACCGTATATTTTTTCCCAAACAATTTCCTCGTTTTCTCGATAGCTATTAGAGATATTGGAAATATCATTGCAGCATCTGATAGACCTGATTAAACTATACATCTGTAATTATAGACCTAATTAAACTCTACATCTGTAATTATGAATATTTGTTCTATGACCGATAATTACGCAATAAAATTAAACCGTATATTTTTTCAAAAATAATTTCCTCCTTTTCTCGAAAGCTATTAGAGATATTGGAAATATCATTGCAGCATCTGATGGACCTAATTAAACTCTACAACTGTAATTATGAATATTTGTTCCATGACCGATAATTACGCAATAAAATTAAACCGTATATTTTTTCCAAAACAATTTCCTCGTTTTCTCGATAGCTATTAGAGATATTGGAAATATCATTGCAGCATCTGGTAGACCTAATTAAACTCTACAACTGTAATTATGAATATTTGTTCTATGACCGATAATTACGCAATAAAATTAAAGCGTATATTTTTTCCCAAACAATTTCCTCGTTTTCTCGATAGCTATTAGAGATATTGGAAATATCATTGCAGCATCTGATAGACCTAATTAAACTCTTCAACTGTAATTATGAATATTTGTTTTATGACTGATAATTACGCAGAAAAATTAAACCGTATATTTTTTCCAAAACAATTTAATCTTTTTCTCGAAAGCTATTAGAGATATTGGAAATATCATTGCAGCATTTGATGGGCCTAATTAAACTCTACAACGGTAATTATGAATAGTTGTTCTATGACCGATAATTACGCAATAAAATTAAACCGTATATTTTTTCCAAAATAATTTCCTCCTTTTCTCGAAAGCTATTAGAGATATTGGAAATATCATTGCAGCATCTGATAGATCTAATTAAACTCTACAACTGTAATTATGAATATTTGTTCTATGACCGATAATTACGCAATAAAATTAAAGCGTATATTTTTTCCTAAACAATTTCCTCGTTTTTTCCATAGCTATTAGAGATATTGGAAATATCATTGCAGCATCTGATAGACCTAATTAAACTCTACAACTGTAATTATGAATATTTGTTCTATGACTGATAATTACGCAGTAAAATTAAACCGTATATTTTTTCCCAAACAATTTCCTCGTTTTCTCGATAGCTATTAGAGATATTGGAAATATCATTGCAGCATCTGATAGACCTGATTAAACTATACATCTGTAATTATAGACCTAATTAAACTCTACATCTGTAATTATGAATATTTGTTCTATGACCGATAATTACGCAATAAAATTAAACCGTATATTTTTTCAAAAATAATTTCCTCCTTTTCTCGAAAGCTATTAGAGATATTGGAAATATCATTGCAGCATCTGATGGACCTAATTAAACTCTACAACTGTAATTATGAATATTTGTTCCATGACCGATAATTACGCAATAAAATTAAACCGTATATTTTTTCCAAAACAATTTCCTCGTTTTCTCGATAGCTATTAGAGATATTGGAAATATCATTGCAGCATCTGGTAGACCTAATTAAACTCTACAACTGTAATTATGAATATTTGTTCTATGACCGATAATTACGCAATAAAATTAAAGCGTATATTTTTTCCCAAACAATTTCCTCGTTTTCTCGATAGCTATTAGAGATATTGGAAATATCATTGCAGCATCTGATAGACCTAATTAAACTCTTCAACTGTAATTATGAATATTTGTTTTATGACTGATAATTACGCAGAAAAATTAAACCGTATATTTTTTCCAAAACAATTTAATCTTTTTCTCGAAAGCTATTAGAGATATTGGAAATATCATTGCAGCATTTGATGGGCCTAATTAAACTCTACAACGGTAATTATGAATAGTTGTTCTATGACCGATAATTACGCAATAAAATTAAACCGTATATTTTTTCCAAAATAATTTCCTCCTTTTCTCGAAAGCTATTAGAGATATTGGAAATATCATTGCAGCATCTGATAGATCTAATTAAACTCTACAACTGTAATTATGAATATTTGTTCTATGACCGATAATTACGCAATAAAATTAAAGCGTATATTTTTTCCTAAACAATTTCCTCGTTTTTTCCATAGCTATTAGAGATATTGGAAATATCATTGCAGCATCTGATAGACCTAATTAAACTCTACAACTGTAATTATGAATATTTGTTCTATGACTGATAATTACGCAGTAAAATTAAACCGTATATTTTTTCCCAAACAATTTCCTCGTTTTCTCGATAGCTATTAGAGATATTGGAAATATCATTGCAGCATCTGATAGACCTGATTAAACTATACATCTGTAATTATAGACCTAATTAAACTCTACATCTGTAATTATGAATATTTGTTCTATGACCGATAATTACGCAATAAAATTAAACCGTATATTTTTTCAAAAATAATTTCCTCCTTTTCTCGAAAGCTATTAGAGATATTGGAAATATCATTGCAGCATCTGATGGACCTAATTAAACTCTACAACTGTAATTATGAATATTTGTTCCATGACCGATAATTACGCAATAAAATTAAACCGTATATTTTTTCCAAAACAATTTCCTCGTTTTCTCGATAGCTATTAGAGATATTGGAAATATCATTGCAGCATCTGGTAGACCTAATTAAACTCTACAACTGTAATTATGAATATTTGTTCTATGACCGATAATTACGCAATAAAATTAAAGCGTATATTTTTTCCCAAACAATTTCCTCGTTTTCTCGATAGCTATTAGAGATATTGGAAATATCATTGCAGCATCTGATAGACCTAATTAAACTCTTCAACTGTAATTATGAATATTTGTTTTATGACTGATAATTACGCAGAAAAATTAAACCGTATATTTTTTCCAAAACAATTTAATCTTTTTCTCGAAAGCTATTAGAGATATTGGAAATATCATTGCAGCATTTGATGGGCCTAATTAAACTCTACAACGGTAATTATGAATAGTTGTTCTATGACCGATAATTACGCAATAAAATTAAACCGTATATTTTTTCCAAAATAATTTCCTCCTTTTCTCGAAAGCTATTAGAGATATTGGAAATATCATTGCAGCATCTGATAGATCTAATTAAACTCTACAACTGTAATTATGAATATTTGTTCTATGACCGATAATTACGCAATAAAATTAAAGCGTATATTTTTTCCTAAACAATTTCCTCGTTTTTTCCATAGCTATTAGAGATATTGGAAATATCATTGCAGCATCTGATAGACCTAATTAAACTCTACAACTGTAATTATGAATATTTGTTCTATGACTGATAATTACGCAGTAAAATTAAACCGTATATTTTTTCCCAAACAATTTCCTCGTTTTCTCGATAGCTATTAGAGATATTGGAAATATCATTGCAGCATCTGATAGACCTGATTAAACTATACATCTGTAATTATAGACCTAATTAAACTCTACATCTGTAATTATGAATATTTGTTCTATGACCGATAATTACGCAATAAAATTAAACCGTATATTTTTTCAAAAATAATTTCCTCCTTTTCTCGAAAGCTATTAGAGATATTGGAAATATCATTGCAGCATCTGATGGACCTAATTAAACTCTACAACTGTAATTATGAATATTTGTTCCATGACCGATAATTACGCAATAAAATTAAACCGTATATTTTTTCCAAAACAATTTCCTCGTTTTCTCGATAGCTATTAGAGATATTGGAAATATCATTGCAGCATCTGGTAGACCTAATTAAACTCTACAACTGTAATTATGAATATTTGTTCTATGACCGATAATTACGCAATAAAATTAAAGCGTATATTTTTTCCCAAACAATTTCCTCGTTTTCTCGATAGCTATTAGAGATATTGGAAATATCATTGCAGCATCTGATAGACCTAATTAAACTCTTCAACTGTAATTATGAATATTTGTTTTATGACTGATAATTACGCAGAAAAATTAAACCGTATATTTTTTCCAAAACAATTTAATCTTTTTCTCGAAAGCTATTAGAGATATTGGAAATATCATTGCAGCATTTGATGGGCCTAATTAAACTCTACAACGGTAATTATGAATAGTTGTTCTATGACCGATAATTACGCAATAAAATTAAACCGTATATTTTTTCCAAAATAATTTCCTCCTTTTCTCGAAAGCTATTAGAGATATTGGAAATATCATTGCAGCATCTGATAGATCTAATTAAACTCTACAACTGTAATTATGAATATTTGTTCTATGACCGATAATTACGCAATAAAATTAAAGCGTATATTTTTTCCTAAACAATTTCCTCGTTTTTTCCATAGCTATTAGAGATATTGGAAATATCATTGCAGCATCTGATAGACCTAATTAAACTCTACAACTGTAATTATGAATATTTGTTCTATGACTGATAATTACGCAGTAAAATTAAACCGTATATTTTTTCCCAAACAATTTCCTCGTTTTCTCGATAGCTATTAGAGATATTGGAAATATCATTGCAGCATCTGATAGACCTGATTAAACTATACATCTGTAATTATAGACTTAATTAAACTCTACATCTGTAATTATGAATATTTGTTCTATGACCGATAATTACGCAATAAAATTAAACCGTATATTTTTTCAAAAATAATTTCCTCCTTTTCTCGAAAGCTATTAGAGATATTGGAAATATCATTGCAGCATCTGATGGACCTAATTAAACTCTACAACTGTAATTATGAATATTTGTTCCATGACCGATAATTACGCAATAAAATTAAACCGTATATTTTTTCCAAAACAATTTCCTCGTTTTCTCGATAGCTATTAGAGATATTGGAAATATCATTGCAGCATCTGGTAGACCTAATTAAACTCTACAACTGTAATTATGAATATTTGTTCTATGACCGATAATTACGCAATAAAATTAAAGCGTATATTTTTTCCCAAACAATTTCCTCGTTTTCTCGATAGCTATTAGAGATATTGGAAATATCATTGCAGCATCTGATAGACCTAATTAAACTCTTCAACTGTAATTATGAATATTTGTTTTATGACTGATAATTACGCAGAAAAATTAAACCGTATATTTTTTCCAAAACAATTTAATCTTTTTCTCGAAAGCTATTAGAGATATTGGAAATATCATTGCAGCATTTGATGGGCCTAATTAAACTCTACAACGGTAATTATGAATAGTTGTTCTATGACCGATAATTACGCAATAAAATTAAACCGTATATTTTTTCCAAAATAATTTCCTCCTTTTCTCGAAAGCTATTAGAGATATTGGAAATATCATTGCAGCATCTGATAGATCTAATTAAACTCTACAACTGTAATTATGAATATTTGTTCTATGACCGATAATTACGCAATAAAATTAAAGCGTATATTTTTTCCTAAACAATTTCCTCGTTTTTTCCATAGCTATTAGAGATATTGGAAATATCATTGCAGCATCTGATAGACCTAATTAAACTCTACAACTGTAATTATGAATATTTGTTCTATGACTGATAATTACGCAGTAAAATTAAACCGTATATTTTTTCCCAAACAATTTCCTCGTTTTCTCGATAGCTATTAGAGATATTGGAAATATCATTGCAGCATCTGATAGACCTGATTAAACTATACATCTGTAATTATAGACCTAATTAAACTCTACATCTGTAATTATGAATATTTGTTCTATGACCGATAATTACGCAATAAAATTAAACCGTATATTTTTTCAAAAATAATTTCCTCCTTTTCTCGAAAGCTATTAGAGATATTGGAAATATCATTGCAGCATCTGATGGACCTAATTAAACTCTACAACTGTAATTATGAATATTTGTTCCATGACCGATAATTACGCAATAAAATTAAACCGTATATTTTTTCCAAAACAATTTCCTCGTTTTCTCGATAGCTATTAGAGATATTGGAAATATCATTGCAGCATCTGGTAGACCTAATTAAACTCTACAACTGTAATTATGAATATTTGTTCTATGACCGATAATTACGCAATAAAATTAAAGCGTATATTTTTTCCCAAACAATTTCCTCGTTTTCTCGATAGCTATTAGAGATATTGGAAATATCATTGCAGCATCTGATAGACCTAATTAAACTCTTCAACTGTAATTATGAATATTTGTTTTATGACTGATAATTACCCAGAAAAATTAAACCGTATATTTTTTCCAAAACAATTTAATCTTTTTCTCGAAAGCTATTAGAGATATTGGAAATATCATTGCAGCATTTGATGGGCCTAATTAAACTCTACAACGGTAATTATGAATAGTTGTTCTATGACCGATAATTACGCAATAAAATTAAACCGTATATTTTTTCCAAAATAATTTCCTCCTTTTCTCGAAAGCTATTAGAGATATTGGAAATATCATTGCAGCATCTGATAGATCTAATTAAAATCTACAACTGTAATTATGAATATTTGTTCTATGACCGATAATTACGCAATAAAATTAAAGCGTATATTTTTTCCTAAACAATTTCCTCGTTTTTTCCATAGCTATTAGAGATATTGGAAATATCATTGCAGCATCTGATAGACCTAATTAAACTCTACAACTGTAATTATGAATATTTGTTCTATGACTGATAATTACGCAGTAAAATTAAACCGTATATTTTTTCCCAAACAATTTCCTCGTTTTCTCGATAGCTATTAGAGATATTGGAAATATCATTGCAGCATCTGATAGACCTGATTAAACTATACATCTGTAATTATAGACCTAATTAAACTCTACATCTGTAATTATGAATATTTGTTCTATGACCGATAATTACGCAATAAAATTAAACCGTATATTTTTTCAAAAATAATTTCCTCCTTTTCTCGAAAGCTATTAGAGATATTGGAAATATCATTGCAGCATCTGATGGACCTAATTAAACTCTACAACTGTAATTATGAATATTTGTTCCATGACCGATAATTACGCAATAAAATTAAACCGTATATTTTTTCCAAAACAATTTCCTCGTTTTCTCGATAGCTATTAGAGATATTGGAAATATCATTGCAGCATCTGGTAGACCTAATTAAACTCTACAACTGTAATTATGAATATTTGTTCTATGACCGATAATTACGCAATAAAATTAAAGCGTATATTTTTTCCCAAACAATTTCCTCGTTTTCTCGATAGCTATTAGAGATATTAGAAATATCATTGCAGCATCTGATAGACCTAATTAAACTCTTCAACTGTAATTATGAATATTTGTTTTATGACTGATAATTACGCAGAAAAATTAAACCGTATATTTTTTCCAAAACAATTTAATCTTTTTCTCGAAAGCTATTAGAGATATTGGAAATATCATTGCAGCATTTGATGGGCCTAATTAAACTCTACAACGGTAATTATGAATAGTTGTTCTATGACCGATAATTACGCAATAAAATTAAACCGTATATTTTTTCCAAAATAATTTCCTCCTTTTCTCGAAAGCTATTAGAGATATTGGAAATATCATTGCAGCATCTGATAGATCTAATTAAACTCTACAACTGTAATTATGAATATTTGTTCTATGACCGATAATTACGCAATAAAATTAAAGCGTATATTTTTTCCTAAACAATTTCCTCGTTTTTTCCATAGCTATTAGAGATATTGGAAATATCATTGCAGCATCTGATAGACCTAATTAAACTCTACAACTGTAATTATGAATATTTGTTCTATGACTGATAATTACGCAGTAAAATTAAACCGTATATTTTTTCCCAAACAATTTCCTCGTTTTCTCGATAGCTATTAGAGATATTGGAAATATCATTGCAGCATCTGATAGAACTGATTAAACTATACATCTGTAATTATAGACCTAATTAAACTCTACATCTGTAATTATGAATATTTGTTCTATGACCGATAATTACGCAATAAAATTAAACCGTATATTTTTTCAAAAATAATTTCCTCCTTTTCTCGAAAGCTATTAGAGATATTGGAAATATCATTGCAGCATCTGATGGACCTAATTAAACTCTACAACTGTAATTATGAATATTTGTTCCATGACCGATAATTACGCAATAAAATTAAACCGTATATTTTTTCCAAAACAATTTCCTCGTTTTCTCGATAGCTATTAGAGATATTGGAAATATCATTGCAGCATCTGGTAGACCTAATTAAACTCTACAACTGTAATTATGAATATTTGTTCTATGACCGATAATTACGCAATAAAATTAAAGCGTATATTTTTTCCAAAACAATTTCCTCGTTTTCTCGATAGCTATTAGAGATATTGGAAATATCATTGCAGCATCTGATAGACCTAATTAAACTCTTCAACTGTAATTATGAATATTTGTTTTATGACTGATAATTACGCAGAAAAATTAAACCGTATATTTTTTCCAAAACAATTTAATCTTTTTCTCGAAAGCTATTAGAGATATTGGAAATATCATTGCAGCATTTGATGGGCCTAATTAAACTCTACAACGGTAATTATGAATAGTTGTTCTATGACCGATAATTACGCAATAAAATTAAACCGTATATTTTTTCCAAAATAATTTCCTCCTTTTCTCGAAAGCTATTAGAGATATTGGAAATATCATTGCAGCATCTGATAGATCTAATTAAACTCTACAACTGTAATTATGAATATTTGTTCTATGACCGATAATTACGCAATAAAATTAAAGCGTATATTTTTTCCTAAACAATTTCCTCGTTTTTTCCATAGCTATTAGAGATATTGGAAATATCATTGCAGCATCTGATAGACCTAATTAAACTCTACAACTGTAATTATGAATATTTGTTCTATGACTGATAATTACGCAGTAAAATTAAACCGTATATTTTTTCCCAAACAATTTCCTCGTTTTCTCGATAGCTATTAGAGATATTGGAAATATCATTGCAGCATCTGATAGACCTGATTAAACTATACATCTGTAATTATAGACCTAATTAAACTCTACATCTGTAATTATGAATATTTGTTCTATGACCGATAATTACGCAATAAAATTAAACCGTATATTTTTTCAAAAATAATTTCCTCCTTTTCTCGAAAGCTATTAGAGATATTGGAAATATCATTGCAGCATCTGATGGACCTAATTAAACTCTACAACTGTAATTATGAATATTTGTTCCATGACCGATAATTACGCAATAAAATTAAACCGTATATTTTTTCCAAAACAATTTCCTCGTTTTCTCGATAGCTATTAGAGATATTGGAAATATCATTGCAGCATCTGGTAGACCTAATTAAACTCTACAACTGTAATTATGAATATTTGTTCTATGACCGATAATTACGCAATAAAATTAAAGCGTATATTTTTTCCCAAACAATTTCCTCGTTTTCTCGATAGCTATTAGAGATATTGGAAATATCATTGCAGCATCTGATAGACCTAATTAAACTCTTCAACTGTAATTATGAATATTTGTTTTATGACTGATAATTACCCAGAAAAATTAAACCGTATATTTTTTCCAAAACAATTTAATCTTTTTCTCGAAAGCTATTAGAGATATTGGAAATATCATTGCAGCATTTGATGGGCCTAATTAAACTCTACAACGGTAATTATGAATAGTTGTTCTATGACCGATAATTACGCAATAAAATTAAACCGTATATTTTTTCCAAAATAATTTCCTCCTTTTCTCGAAAGCTATTAGAGATATTGGAAATATCATTGCAGCATCTGATAGATCTAATTAAACTCTACAACTGTAATTATGAATATTTGTTCTATGACCGATAATTACGCAATAAAATTAAAGCGTATATTTTTTCCTAAACAATTTCCTCGTTTTTTCCATAGCTATTAGAGATATTGGAAATATCATTGCAGCATCTGATAGACCTAATTAAACTCTACAACTGTAATTATGAATATTTGTTCTATGACTGATAATTACGCAGTAAAATTAAACCGTATATTTTTTCCCAAACAATTTCCTCGTTTTCTCGATAGCTATTAGAGATATTGGAAATATCATTGCAGCATCTGATAGACCTGATTAAACTATACATCTGTAATTATAGACCTAATTAAACTCTACATCTGTAATTATGAATATTTGTTCTATGACCGATAATTACGCAATAAAATTAAACCGTATATTTTTTCAAAAATAATTTCCTCCTTTTCTCGAAAGCTATTAGAGATATTGGAAATATCATTGCAGCATCTGATGGACCTAATTAAACTCTACAACTGTAATTATGAATATTTGTTCCATGACCGATAATTACGCAATAAAATTAAACCGTATATTTTTTCCAAAACAATTTCCTCGTTTTCTCGATAGCTATTAGAGATATTGGAAATATCATTGCAGCATCTGGTAGACCTAATTAAACTCTACAACTGTAATTATGAATATTTGTTCTATGACCGATAATTACGCAATAAAATTAAAGCGTATATTTTTTCCCAAACAATTTCCTCGTTTTCTCGATAGCTATTAGAGATATTGGAAATATCATTGCAGCATCTGATAGACCTAATTAAACTCTTCAACTGTAATTATGAATATTTGTTTTATGACTGATAATTACCCAGAAAAATTAAACCGTATATTTTTTCCAAAACAATTTAATCTTTTTCTCGAAAGCTATTAGAGATATTGGAAATATCATTGCAGCATTTGATGGGCCTAATTAAACTCTACAACGGTAATTATGAATAGTTGTTCTATGACCGATAATTACGCAATAAAATTAAACCGTATATTTTTTCCAAAATAATTTCCTCCTTTTCTCGAAAGCTATTAGAGATATTGGAAATATCATTGCAGCATCTGATAGATCTAATTAAAATCTACAACTGTAATTATGAATATTTGTTCTATGACCGATAATTACGCAATAAAATTAAAGCGTATATTTTTTCCTAAACAATTTCCTCGTTTTTTCCATAGCTATTAGAGATATTGGAAATATCATTGCAGCATCTGATAGACCTAATTAAACTCTACAACTGTAATTATGAATATTTGTTCTATGACTGATAATTACGCAGTAAAATTAAACCGTATATTTTTTCCCAAACAATTTCCTCGTTTTCTCGATAGCTATTAGAGATATTGGAAATATCATTGCAGCATCTGATAGACCTGATTAAACTATACATCTGTAATTATAGACCTAATTAAACTCTACATCTGTAATTATGAATATTTGTTCTATGACCGATAATTACGCAATAAAATTAAACCGTATATTTTTTCAAAAATAATTTCCTCCTTTTCTCGAAAGCTATTAGAGATATTGGAAATATCATTGCAGCATCTGATGGACCTAATTAAACTCTACAACTGTAATTATGAATATTTGTTCCATGACCGATAATTACGCAATAAAATTAAACCGTATATTTTTTCCAAAACAATTTCCTCGTTTTCTCGATAGCTATTAGAGATATTGGAAATATCATTGCAGCATCTGGTAGACCTAATTAAACTCTACAACTGTAATTATGAATATTTGTTCTATGACCGATAATTACGCAATAAAATTAAAGCGTATATTTTTTCCCAAACAATTTCCTCGTTTTCTCGATAGCTATTAGAGATATTAGAAATATCATTGCAGCATCTGATAGACCTAATTAAACTCTTCAACTGTAATTATGAATATTTGTTTTATGACTGATAATTACGCAGAAAAATTGAACCGTATATTTTTTCCAAAACAATTTAATCTTTTTCTCGAAAGCTATTAGAGATATTGGAAATATCATTGCAGCATTTGATGGGCCTAATTAAACTCTACAACGGTAATTATGAATAGTTGTTCTATGACCGATAATTACGCAATAAAATTAAACCGTATATTTTTTCCAAAATAATTTCCTCCTTTTCTCGAAAGCTATTAGAGATATTGGAAATATCATTGCAGCATCTGATAGATCTAATTAAACTCTACAACTGTAATTATGAATATTTGTTCTATGACCGATAATTACGCAATAAAATTAAAGCGTATATTTTTTCCTAAACAATTTCCTCGTTTTTTCCATAGCTATTAGAGATATTGGAAATATCATTGCAGCATCTGATAGACCTAATTAAACTCTACAACTGTAATTATGAATATTTGTTCTATGACTGATAATTACGCAGTAAAATTAAACCGTATATTTTTTCCCAAACAATTTCCTCGTTTTCTCGATAGCTATTAGAGATATTGGAAATATCATTGCAGCATCTGATAGACCTGATTAAACTATACATCTGTAATTATAGACCTAATTAAACTCTACATCTGTAATTATGAATATTTGTTCTATGACCGATAATTACGCAATAAAATTAAACCGTATATTTTTTCAAAAATAATTTCCTCCTTTTCTCGAAAGCTATTAGAGATATTGGAAATATCATTGCAGCATCTGATGGACCTAATTAAACTCTACAACTGTAATTATGAATATTTGTTCCATGACCGATAATTACGCAATAAAATTAAACCGTATATTTTTTCCAAAACAATTTCCTCGTTTTCTCGATAGCTATTAGAGATATTGGAAATATCATTGCAGCATCTGGTAGACCTAATTAAACTCTACAACTGTAATTATGAATATTTGTTCTATGACCGATAATTACGCAATAAAATTAAAGCGTATATTTTTTCCCAAACAATTTCCTCGTTTTCTCGATAGCTATTAGAGATATTGGAAATATCATTGCAGCATCTGATAGACCTAATTAAACTCTTCAACTGTAATTATGAATATTTGTTTTATGACTGATAATTACGCAGAAAAATTAAACCGTATATTTTTTCCAAAACAATTTAATCTTTTTCTCGAAAGCTATTAGAGATATTGGAAATATCATTGCAGCATTTGATGGGCCTAATTAAACTCTACAACGGTAATTATGAATAGTTGTTCTATGACCGATAATTACGCAATAAAATTAAACCGTATATTTTTTCCAAAATAATTTCCTCCTTTTCTCGAAAGCTATTAGAGATATTGGAAATATCATTGCAGCATCTGATAGATCTAATTAAACTCTACAACTGTAATTATGAATATTTGTTCTATGACCGATAATTACGCAATAAAATTAAAGCGTATATTTTTTCCTAAACAATTTCCTCGTTTTTTCCATAGCTATTAGAGATATTGGAAATATCATTGCAGCATCTGATAGACCTAATTAAACTCTACAACTGTAATTATGAATATTTGTTCTATGACTGATAATTACGCAGTAAAATTAAACCGTATATTTTTTCCCAAACAATTTCCTCGTTTTCTCGATAGCTATTAGAGATATTGGAAATATCATTGCAGCATCTGATAGACCTGATTAAACTATACATCTGTAATTATAGACCTAATTAAACTCTACATCTGTAATTATGAATATTTGTTCTATGACCGATAATTACGCAATAAAATTAAACCGTATATTTTTTCAAAAATAATTTCCTCCTTTTCTCGAAAGCTATTAGAGATATTGGAAATATCATTGCAGCATCTGATGGACCTAATTAAACTCTACAACTGTAATTATGAATATTTGTTCCATGACCGATAATTACGCAATAAAATTAAACCGTATATTTTTTCCAAAACAATTTCCTCGTTTTCTCGATAGCTATTAGAGATATTGGAAATATCATTGCAGCATCTGGTAGACCTAATTAAACTCTACAACTGTAATTATGAATATTTGTTCTATGACCGATAATTACGCAATAAAATTAAAGCGTATATTTTTTCCCAAACAATTTCCTCGTTTTCTCGATAGCTATTAGAGATATTGGAAATATCATTGCAGCATCTGATAGACCTAATTAAACTCTTCAACTGTAATTATGAATATTTGTTTTATGACTGATAATTACGCAGAAAAATTAAACCGTATATTTTTTCCAAAACAATTTAATCTTTTTCTCGAAAGCTATTAGAGATATTGGAAATATCATTGCAGCATTTGATGGGCCTAATTAAACTCTACAACGGTAATTATGAATAGTTGTTCTATGACCGATAATTACGCAATAAAATTAAACCGTATATTTTTTCCAAAATAATTTCCTCCTTTTCTCGAAAGCTATTAGAGATATTGGAAATATCATTGCAGCATCTGATAGATCTAATTAAACTCTACAACTGTAATTATGAATATTTGTTCTATGACCGATAATTACGCAATAAAATTAAAGCGTATATTTTTTCCTAAACAATTTCCTCGTTTTTTCCATAGCTATTAGAGATATTGGAAATATCATTGCAGCATCTGATAGACCTAATTAAACTCTACAACTGTAATTATGAATATTTGTTCTATGACTGATTATTACGCAGTAAAATTAAACCGTATATTTTTTCCCAAACAATTTCCTCGTTTTCTCGATAGCTATTAGAGATATTGGAAATATCATTGCAGCATCTGATAGACCTGATTAAACTATACATCTGTAATTATAGACCTAATTAAACTCTACATCTGTAATTATGAATATTTGTTCTATGACCGATAATTACGCAATAAAATTAAACCGTATATTTTTTCAAAAATAATTTCCTCCTTTTCTCGAAAGCTATTAGAGATATTGGAAATATCATTGCAGCATCTGATGGACCTAATTAAACTCTACAACTGTAATTATGAATATTTGTTCCATGACCGATAATTACGCAATAAAATTAAACCGTATATTTTTTCCAAAACAATTTCCTCGTTTTCTCGATAGCTATTAGAGATATTGGAAATATCATTGCAGCATCTGGTAGACCTAATTAAACTCTACAACTGTAATTATGAATATTTGTTCTATGACCGATAATTACGCAATAAAATTAAAGCGTATATTTTTTCCCAAACAATTTCCTCGTTTTCTCGATAGCTATTAGAGATATTGGAAATATCATTGCAGCATCTGATAGACCTAATTAAACTCTTCAACTGTAATTATGAATATTTGTTTTATGACTGATAATTACGCAGAAAAATTAAACCGTATATTTTTTCCAAAACAATTTAATCTTTTTCTCGAAAGCTATTAGAGATATTGGAAATATCATTGCAGCATTTGATGGGCCTAATTAAACTCTACAACGGTAATTATGAATAGTTGTTCTATGACCGATAATTACGCAATAAAATTAAACCGTATATTTTTTCCAAAATAATTTCCTCCTTTTCTCGAAAGCTATTAGAGATATTGGAAATATCATTGCAGCATCTGATAGATCTAATTAAACTCTACAACTGTAATTATGAATATTTGTTCTATGACCGATAATTACGCAATAAAATTAAAGCGTATATTTTTTCCTAAACAATTTCCTCGTTTTTTCCATAGCTATTAGAGATATTGGAAATATCATTGCAGCATCTGATAGACCTAATTAAACTCTACAACTGTAATTATGAATATTTGTTCTATGACTGATTATTACGCAGTAAAATTAAACCGTATATTTTTTCCCAAACAATTTCCTCGTTTTCTCGATAGCTATTAGAGATATTGGAAATATCATTGCAGCATCTGATAGACCTGATTAAACTATACATCTGTAATTATAGACCTAATTAAACTCTACATCTGTAATTATGAATATTTGTTCTATGACCGATAATTACGCAATAAAATTAAACCGTATATTTTTTCAAAAATAATTTCCTCCTTTTCTCGAAAGCTATTAGAGATATTGGAAATATCATTGCAGCATCTGATGGACCTAATTAAACTCTACAACTGTAATTATGAATATTTGTTCCATGACCGATAATTACGCAATAAAATTAAACCGTATATTTTTTCCAAAACAATTTCCTCGTTTTCTCGATAGCTATTAGAGATATTGGAAATATCATTGCAGCATCTGGTAGACCTAATTAAACTCTACAACTGTAATTATGAATATTTGTTCTATGACCGATAATTACGCAATAAAATTAAAGCGTATATTTTTTCCCAAACAATTTCCTCGTTTTCTCGATAGCTATTAGAGATATTGGAAATATCATTGCAGCATCTGATAGACCTAATTAAACTCTTCAACTGTAATTATGAATATTTGTTTTATGACTGATAATTACGCAGAAAAATTAAACCGTATATTTTTTCCAAAACAATTTAATCTTTTTCTCGAAAGCTATTAGAGATATTGGAAATATCATTGCAGCATTTGATGGGCCTAATTAAACTCTACAACGGTAATTATGAATAGTTGTTCTATGACCGATAATTACGCAATAAAATTAAACCGTATATTTTTTCCAAAATAATTTCCTCCTTTTCTCGAAAGCTATTAGAGATATTGGAAATATCATTGCAGCATCTGATAGATCTAATTAAACTCTACAACTGTAATTATGAATATTTGTTCTATGACCGATAATTACGCAATAAAATTAAAGCGTATATTTTTTCCTAAACAATTTCCTCGTTTTTTCCATAGCTATTAGAGATATTGGAAATATCATTGCAGCATCTGATAGACCTAATTAAACTCTACAACTGTAATTATGAATATTTGTTCTATGACTGATAATTACGCAGTAAAATTAAACCGTATATTTTTTCCCAAACAATTTCCTCGTTTTCTCGATAGCTATTAGAGATATTGGAAATATCATTGCAGCATCTGATAGACCTGATTAAACTATACATCTGTAATTATAGACCTAATTAAACTCTACATCTGTAATTATGAATATTTGTTCTATGACCGATAATTACGCAATAAAATTAAACCGTATATTTTTTCAAAAATAATTTCCTCCTTTTCTCGAAAGCTATTAGAGATATTGGAAATATCATTGCAGCATCTGATGGACCTAATTAAACTCTACAACTGTAATTATGAATATTTGTTCCATGACCGATAATTACGCAATAAAATTAAACCGTATATTTTTTCCAAAACAATTTCCTCGTTTTCTCGATAGCTATTAGAGATATTGGAAATATCATTGCAGCATCTGGTAGACCTAATTAAACTCTACAACTGTAATTATGAATATTTGTTCTATGACCGATAATTACGCAATAAAATTAAAGCGTATATTTTTTCCCAAACAATTTCCTCGTTTTCTCGATAGCTATTAGAGATATTGGAAATATCATTGCAGCATCTGATAGACCTAATTAAACTCTTCAACTGTAATTATGAATATTTGTTTTATGACTGATAATTACGCAGAAAAATTAAACCGTATATTTTTTCCAAAACAATTTAATCTTTTTCTCGAAAGCTATTAGAGATATTGGAAATATCATTGCAGCATTTGATGGGCCTAATTAAACTCTACAACGGTAATTATGAATAGTTGTTCTATGACCGATAATTACGCAATAAAATTAAACCGTATATTTTTTCCAAAATAATTTCCTCCTTTTCTCGAAAGCTATTAGAGATATTGGAAATATCATTGCAGCATCTGATAGATCTAATTAAACTCTACAACTGTAATTATGAATATTTGTTCTATGACCGATAATTACGCAATAAAATTAAAGCGTATATTTTTTCCTAAACAATTTCCTCGTTTTTTCCATAGCTATTAGAGATATTGGAAATATCATTGCAGCATCTGATAGACCTAATTAAACTCTACAACTGTAATTATGAATATTTGTTCTATGACTGATTATTACGCAGTAAAATTAAACCGTATATTTTTTCCCAAACAATTTCCTCGTTTTCTCGATAGCTATTAGAGATATTGGAAATATCATTGCAGCATCTGATAGACCTGATTAAACTATACATCTGTAATTATAGACCTAATTAAACTCTACATCTGTAATTATGAATATTTGTTCTATGACCGATAATTACGCAATAAAATTAAACCGTATATTTTTTCAAAAATAATTTCCTCCTTTTCTCGAAAGCTATTAGAGATATTGGAAATATCATTGCAGCATCTGATGGACCTAATTAAACTCTACAACTGTAATTATGAATATTTGTTCCATGACCGATAATTACGCAATAAAATTAAACCGTATATTTTTTCCAAAACAATTTCCTCGTTTTCTCGATAGCTATTAGAGATATTGGAAATATCATTGCAGCATCTGGTAGACCTAATTAAACTCTACAACTGTAATTATGAATATTTGTTCTATGACCGATAATTACGCAATAAAATTAAAGCGTATATTTTTTCCCAAACAATTTCCTCGTTTTCTCGATAGCTATTAGAGATATTGGAAATATCATTGCAGCATCTGATAGACCTAATTAAACTCTTCAACTGTAATTATGAATATTTGTTTTATGACTGATAATTACGCAGAAAAATTAAACCGTATATTTTTTCCAAAACAATTTAATCTTTTTCTCGAAAGCTATTAGAGATATTGGAAATATCATTGCAGCATTTGATGGGCCTAATTAAACTCTACAACGGTAATTATGAATAGTTGTTCTATGACCGATAATTACGCAATAAAATTAAACCGTATATTTTTTCCAAAATAATTTCCTCCTTTTCTCGAAAGCTATTAGAGATATTGGAAATATCATTGCAGCATCTGATAGATCTAATTAAACTCTACAACTGTAATTATGAATATTTGTTCTATGACCGATAATTACGCAATAAAATTAAAGCGTATATTTTTTCCTAAACAATTTCCTCGTTTTTTCCATAGCTATTAGAGATATTGGAAATATCATTGCAGCATCTGATAGACCTAATTAAACTCTACAACTGTAATTATGAATATTTGTTCTATGACTGATAATTACGCAGTAAAATTAAACCGTATATTTTTTCCCAAACAATTTCCTCGTTTTCTCGATAGCTATTAGAGATATTGGAAATATCATTGCAGCATCTGATAGACCTGATTAAACTATACATCTGTAATTATAGACCTAATTAAACTCTACATCTGTAATTATGAATATTTGTTCTATGACCGATAATTACGCAATAAAATTAAACCGTATATTTTTTCCAAAATAATTTCCTCCTTTTCTCGAAAGCTATTAGAGATATTGGAAATATCATTGCAGCATCTGATGGACCTAATTAAACTCTACAACTGTAATTATGAATATTTGTTCCATGACCGATAATTACGCAATAAAATTAAACCGTATATTTTTTCCAAAACAATTTCCTCGTTTTCTCGATAGCTATTAGAGATATTGGAAATATCATTGCAGCATCTGGTAGACCTAATTAAACTCTACAACTGTAATTATGAATATTTGTTCTATGACCGATAATTACGCAATAAAATTAAAGCGTATATTTTTTCCCAAACAATTTCCTCGTTTTCTCGATAGCTATTAGAGATATTGGAAATATCATTGCAGCATCTGATAGACCTAATTAAACTCTTCAACTGTAATTATGAATATTTGTTTTATGACTGATAATTACGCAGAAAAATTAAACCGTATATTTTTTCCAAAACAATTTAATCTTTTTCTCGAAAGCTATTAGAGATATTGGAAATATCATTGCAGCATTTGATGGGCCTAATTAAACTCTACAACGGTAATTATGAATAGTTGTTCTATGACCGATAATTACGCAATAAAATTAAACCGTATATTTTTTCCAAAATAATTTCCTCCTTTTCTCGAAAGCTATTAGAGATATTGGAAATATCATTGCAGCATCTGATAGATCTAATTAAACTCTACAACTGTAATTATGAATATTTGTTCTATGACCGATAATTACGCAATAAAATTAAAGCGTATATTTTTTCCTAAACAATTTCCTCGTTTTTTCCATAGCTATTAGAGATATTGGAAATATCATTGCAGCATCTGATAGACCTAATTAAACTCTACAACTGTAATTATGAATATTTGTTCTATGACTGATAATTACGCAGTAAAATTAAACCGTATATTTTTTCCCAAACAATTTCCTCGTTTTCTCGATAGCTATTAGAGATATTGGAAATATCATTGCAGCATCTGATAGACCTGATTAAACTATACATCTGTAATTATAGACCTAATTAAACTCTACATCTGTAATTATGAATATTTGTTCTATGACCGATAATTACGCAATAAAATTAAACCGTATATTTTTTCAAAAATAATTTCCTCCTTTTCTCGAAAGCTATTAGAGATATTGGAAATATCATTGCAGCATCTGATGGACCTAATTAAACTCTACAACTGTAATTATGAATATTTGTTCCATGACCGATAATTACGCAATAAAATTAAACCGTATATTTTTTCCAAAACAATTTCCTCGTTTTCTCGATAGCTATTAGAGATATTGGAAATATCATTGCAGCATCTGGTAGACCTAATTAAACTCTACAACTGTAATTATGAATATTTGTTCTATGACCGATAATTACGCAATAAAATTAAAGCGTATATTTTTTCCCAAACAATTTCCTCGTTTTCTCGATAGCTATTAGAGATATTGGAAATATCATTGCAGCATCTGATAGACCTAATTAAACTCTTCAACTGTAATTATGAATATTTGTTTTATGACTGATAATTACGCAGAAAAATTAAACCGTATATTTTTTCCAAAACAATTTAATCTTTTTCTCGAAAGCTATTAGAGATATTGGAAATATCATTGCAGCATTTGATGGGCCTAATTAAACTCTACAACGGTAATTATGAATAGTTGTTCTATGACCGATAATTACGCAATAAAATTAAACCGTATATTTTTTCCAAAATAATTTCCTCCTTTTCTCGAAAGCTATTAGAGATATTGGAAATATCATTGCAGCATCTGATAGATCTAATTAAACTCTACAACTGTAATTATGAATATTTGTTCTATGACCGATAATTACGCAATAAAATTAAAGCGTATATTTTTTCCTAAACAATTTCCTCGTTTTTTCCATAGCTATTAGAGATATTGGAAATATCATTGCAGCATCTGATAGACCTAATTAAACTCTACAACTGTAATTATGAATATTTGTTCTATGACTGATTATTACGCAGTAAAATTAAACCGTATATTTTTTCCCAAACAATTTCCTCGTTTTCTCGATAGCTATTAGAGATATTGGAAATATCATTGCAGCATCTGATAGACCTGATTAAACTATACATCTGTAATTATAGACCTAATTAAACTCTACATCTGTAATTATGAATATTTGTTCTATGACCGATAATTACGCAATAAAATTAAACCGTATATTTTTTCAAAAATAATTTCCTCCTTTTCTCGAAAGCTATTAGAGATATTGGAAATATCATTGCAGCATCTGATGGACCTAATTAAACTCTACAACTGTAATTATGAATATTTGTTCCATGACCGATAATTACGCAATAAAATTAAACCGTATATTTTTTCCAAAACAATTTCCTCGTTTTCTCGATAGCTATTAGAGATATTGGAAATATCATTGCAGCATCTGGTAGACCTAATTAAACTCTACAACTGTAATTATGAATATTTGTTCTATGACCGATAATTACGCAATAAAATTAAAGCGTATATTTTTTCCCAAACAATTTCCTCGTTTTCTCGATAGCTATTAGAGATATTGGAAATATCATTGCAGCATCTGATAGACCTAATTAAACTCTTCAACTGTAATTATGAATATTTGTTTTATGACTGATAATTACGCAGAAAAATTAAACCGTATATTTTTTCCAAAACAATTTAATCTTTTTCTCGAAAGCTATTAGAGATATTGGAAATATCATTGCAGCATTTGATGGGCCTAATTAAACTCTACAACGGTAATTATGAATAGTTGTTCTATGACCGATAATTACGCAATAAAATTAAACCGTATATTTTTTCCAAAATAATTTCCTCCTTTTCTCGAAAGCTATTAGAGATATTGGAAATATCATTGCAGCATCTGATAGATCTAATTAAACTCTACAACTGTAATTATGAATATTTGTTCTATGACCGATAATTACGCAATAAAATTAAAGCGTATATTTTTTCCTAAACAATTTCCTCGTTTTTTCCATAGCTATTAGAGATATTGGAAATATCATTGCAGCATCTGATAGACCTAATTAAACTCTACAACTGTAATTATGAATATTTGTTCTATGACTGATAATTACGCAGTAAAATTAAACCGTATATTTTTTCCCAAACAATTTCCTCGTTTTCTCGATAGCTATTAGAGATATTGGAAATATCATTGCAGCATCTGATAGACCTGATTAAACTATACATCTGTAATTATAGACCTAATTAAACTCTACATCTGTAATTATGAATATTTGTTCTATGACCGATAATTACGCAATAAAATTAAACCGTATATTTTTTCAAAAATAATTTCCTCCTTTTCTCGAAAGCTATTAGAGATATTGGAAATATCATTGCAGCATCTGATGGACCTAATTAAACTCTACAACTGTAATTATGAATATTTGTTCCATGACCGATAATTACGCAATAAAATTAAACCGTATATTTTTTCCAAAACAATTTCCTCGTTTTCTCGATAGCTATTAGAGATATTGGAAATATCATTGCAGCATCTGGTAGACCTAATTAAACTCTACAACTGTAATTATGAATATTTGTTCTATGACCGATAATTACGCAATAAAATTAAAGCGTATATTTTTTCCCAAACAATTTCCTCGTTTTCTCGATAGCTATTAGAGATATTGGAAATATCATTGCAGCATCTGATAGACCTAATTAAACTCTTCAACTGTAATTATGAATATTTGTTTTATGACTGATAATTACGCAGAAAAATTAAACCGTATATTTTTTCCAAAACAATTTAATCTTTTTCTCGAAAGCTATTAGAGATATTGGAAATATCATTGCAGCATTTGATGGGCCTAATTAAACTCTACAACGGTAATTATGAATAGTTGTTCTATGACCGATAATTACGCAATAAAATTAAACCGTATATTTTTTCCAAAATAATTTCCTCCTTTTCTCGAAAGCTATTAGAGATATTGGAAATATCATTGCAGCATCTGATAGATCTAATTAAACTCTACAACTGTAATTATGAATATTTGTTCTATGACCGATAATTACGCAATAAAATTAAAGCGTATATTTTTTCCTAAACAATTTCCTCGTTTTTTCCATAGCTATTAGAGATATTGGAAATATCATTGCAGCATCTGATAGACCTAATTAAACTCTACAACTGTAATTATGAATATTTGTTCTATGACTGATAATTACGCAGTAAAATTAAACCGTATATTTTTTCCCAAACAATTTCCTCGTTTTCTCGATAGCTATTAGAGATATTGGAAATATCATTGCAGCATCTGATAGACCTGATTAAACTATACATCTGTAATTATAGACCTAATTAAACTCTACATCTGTAATTATGAATATTTGTTCTATGACCGATAATTACGCAATAAAATTAAACCGTATATTTTTTCAAAAATAATTTCCTCCTTTTCTCGAAAGCTATTAGAGATATTGGAAATATCATTGCAGCATCTGATGGACCTAATTAAACTCTACAACTGTAATTATGAATATTTGTTCCATGACCGATAATTACGCAATAAAATTAAACCGTATATTTTTTCCAAAACAATTTCCTCGTTTTCTCGATAGCTATTAGAGATATTGGAAATATCATTGCAGCATCTGGTAGACCTAATTAAACTCTACAACTGTAATTATGAATATTTGTTCTATGACCGATAATTACGCAATAAAATTAAAGCGTATATTTTTTCCCAAACAATTTCCTCGTTTTCTCGATAGCTATTAGAGATATTGGAAATATCATTGCAGCATCTGATAGACCTAATTAAACTCTTCAACTGTAATTATGAATATTTGTTTTATGACTGATAATTACGCAGAAAAATTAAACCGTATATTTTTTCCAAAACAATTTAATCTTTTTCTCGAAAGCTATTAGAGATATTGGAAATATCATTGCAGCATTTGATGGGCCTAATTAAACTCTACAACGGTAATTATGAATAGTTGTTCTATGACCGATAATTACGCAATAAAATTAAACCGTATATTTTTTCCAAAATAATTTCCTCCTTTTCTCGAAAGCTATTAGAGATATTGGAAATATCATTGCAGCATCTGATAGATCTAATTAAACTCTACAACTGTAATTATGAATATTTGTTCTATGACCGATAATTACGCAATAAAATTAAAGCGTATATTTTTTCCTAAACAATTTCCTCGTTTTTTCCATAGCTATTAGAGATATTGGAAATATCATTGCAGCATCTGATAGACCTAATTAAACTCTACAACTGTAATTATGAATATTTGTTCTATGACTGATAATTACGCAGTAAAATTAAACCGTATATTTTTTCCCAAACAATTTCCTCGTTTTCTCGATAGCTATTAGAGATATTGGAAATATCATTGCAGCATCTGATAGACCTGATTAAACTATACATCTGTAATTATAGACCTAATTAAACTCTACATCTGTAATTATGAATATTTGTTCTATGACCGATAATTACGCAATAAAATTAAACCGTATATTTTTTCAAAAATAATTTCCTCCTTTTCTCGAAAGCTATTAGAGATATTGGAAATATCATTGCAGCATCTGATGGACCTAATTAAACTCTACAACTGTAATTATGAATATTTGTTCCATGACCGATAATTACGCAATAAAATTAAACCGTATATTTTTTCCAAAACAATTTCCTCGTTTTCTCGATAGCTATTAGAGATATTGGAAATATCATTGCAGCATCTGGTAGACCTAATTAAACTCTACAACTGTAATTATGAATATTTGTTCTATGACCGATAATTACGCAATAAAATTAAAGCGTATATTTTTTCCCAAACAATTTCCTCGTTTTCTCGATAGCTATTAGAGATATTGGAAATATCATTGCAGCATCTGATAGACCTAATTAAACTCTTCAACTGTAATTATGAATATTTGTTTTATGACTGATAATTACTCAGAAAAATTAAACCGTATATTTTTTCCAAAACAATTTAATCTTTTTCTCGAAAGCTATTAGAGATATTGGAAATATCATTGCAGCATTTGATGGGCCTAATTAAACTCTACAACGGTAATTATGAATAGTTGTTCTATGACCGATAATTACGCAATAAAATTAAACCGTATATTTTTTCCAAAATAATTTCCTCCTTTTCTCGAAAGCTATTAGAGATATTGGAAATATCATTGCAGCATCTGATAGATCTAATTAAACTCTACAACTGTAATTATGAATATTTGTTCTATGACCGATAATTACGCAATAAAATTAAAGCGTATATTTTTTCCTAAACAATTTCCTCGTTTTTTCCATAGCTATTAGAGATATTGGAAATATCATTGCAGCATCTGATAGACCTAATTAAACTCTACAACTGTAATTATGAATATTTGTTCTATGACTGATTATTACGCAGTAAAATTAAACCGTATATTTTTTCCCAAACAATTTCCTCGTTTTCTCGATAGCTATTAGAGATATTGGAAATATCATTGCAGCATCTGATAGACCTGATTAAACTATACATCTGTAATTATAGACCTAATTAAACTCTACATCTGTAATTATGAATATTTGTTCTATGACCGATAATTACGCAATAAAATTAAACCGTATATTTTTTCAAAAATAATTTCCTCCTTTTCTCGAAAGCTATTAGAGATATTGGAAATATCATTGCAGCATCTGATGGACCTAATTAAACTCTACAACTGTAATTATGAATATTTGTTCCATGACCGATAATTACGCAATAAAATTAAACCGTATATTTTTTCCAAAACAATTTCCTCGTTTTCTCGATAGCTATTAGAGATATTGGAAATATCATTGCAGCATCTGGTAGACCTAATTAAACTCTACAACTGTAATTATGAATATTTGTTCTATGACCGATAATTACGCAATAAAATTAAAGCGTATATTTTTTCCCAAACAATTTCCTCGTTTTCTCGATAGCTATTAGAGATATTGGAAATATCATTGCAGCATCTGATAGACCTAATTAAACTCTTCAACTGTAATTATGAATATTTGTTTTATGACTGATAATTACGCAGAAAAATTAAACCGTATATTTTTTCCAAAACAATTTAATCTTTTTCTCGAAAGCTATTAGAGATATTGGAAATATCATTGCAGCATTTGATGGGCCTAATTAAACTCTACAACGGTAATTATGAATAGTTGTTCTATGACCGATAATTACGCAATAAAATTAAACCGTATATTTTTTCCAAAATAATTTCCTCCTTTTCTCGAAAGCTATTAGAGATATTGGAAATATCATTGCAGCATCTGATAGATCTAATTAAACTCTACAACTGTAATTATGAATATTTGTTCTATGACCGATAATTACGCAATAAAATTAAAGCGTATATTTTTTCCTAAACAATTTCCTCGTTTTTTCCATAGCTATTAGAGATATTGGAAATATCATTGCAGCATCTGATAGACCTAATTAAACTCTACAACTGTAATTATGAATATTTGTTCTATGACTGATAATTACGCAGTAAAATTAAACCGTATATTTTTTCCCAAACAATTTCCTCGTTTTCTCGATAGCTATTAGAGATATTGGAAATATCATTGCAGCATCTGATAGACCTGATTAAACTATACATCTGTAATTATAGACCTAATTAAACTCTACATCTGTAATTATGAATATTTGTTCTATGACCGATAATTACGCAATAAAATTAAACCGTATATTTTTTCAAAAATAATTTCCTCCTTTTCTCGAAAGCTATTAGAGATATTGGAAATATCATTGCAGCATCTGATGGACCTAATTAAACTCTACAACTGTAATTATGAATATTTGTTCCATGACCGATAATTACGCAATAAAATTAAACCGTATATTTTTTCCAAAACAATTTCCTCGTTTTCTCGATAGCTATTAGAGATATTGGAAATATCATTGCAGCATCTGGTAGACCTAATTAAACTCTACAACTGTAATTATGAATATTTGTTCTATGACCGATAATTACGCAATAAAATTAAAGCGTATATTTTTTCCCAAACAATTTCCTCGTTTTCTCGATAGCTATTAGAGATATTGGAAATATCATTGCAGCATCTGATAGACCTAATTAAACTCTTCAACTGTAATTATGAATATTTGTTTTATGACTGATAATTACGCAGAAAAATTAAACCGTATATTTTTTCCAAAACAATTTAATCTTTTTCTCGAAAGCTATTAGAGATATTGGAAATATCATTGCAGCATTTGATGGGCCTAATTAAACTCTACAACGGTAATTATGAATAGTTGTTCTATGACCGATAATTACGCAATAAAATTAAACCGTATATTTTTTCCAAAATAATTTCCTCCTTTTCTCGAAAGCTATTAGAGATATTGGAAATATCATTGCAGCATCTGATAGATCTAATTAAACTCTACAACTGTAATTATGAATATTTGTTCTATGACCGATAATTACGCAATAAAATTAAAGCGTATATTTTTTCCTAAACAATTTCCTCGTTTTTTCCATAGCTATTAGAGATATTGGAAATATCATTGCAGCATCTGATAGACCTAATTAAACTCTACAACTGTAATTATGAATATTTGTTCTATGACTGATTATTACGCAGTAAAATTAAACCGTATATTTTTTCCCAAACAATTTCCTCGTTTTCTCGATAGCTATTAGAGATATTGGAAATATCATTGCAGCATCTGATAGACCTGATTAAACTATACATCTGTAATTATAGACCTAATTAAACTCTACATCTGTAATTATGAATATTTGTTCTATGACCGATAATTACGCAATAAAATTAAACCGTATATTTTTTCAAAAATAATTTCCTCCTTTTCTCGAAAGCTATTAGAGATATTGGAAATATCATTGCAGCATCTGATGGACCTAATTAAACTCTACAACTGTAATTATGAATATTTGTTCCATGACCGATAATTACGCAATAAAATTAAACCGTATATTTTTTCCAAAACAATTTCCTCGTTTTCTCGATAGCTATTAGAGATATTGGAAATATCATTGCAGCATCTGGTAGACCTAATTAAACTCTACAACTGTAATTATGAATATTTGTTCTATGACCGATAATTACGCAATAAAATTAAAGCGTATATTTTTTCCCAAACAATTTCCTCGTTTTCTCGATAGCTATTAGAGATATTGGAAATATCATTGCAGCATCTGATAGACCTAATTAAACTCTTCAACTGTAATTATGAATATTTGTTTTATGACTGATAATTACGCAGAAAAATTAAACCGTATATTTTTTCCAAAACAATTTAATCTTTTTCTCGAAAGCTATTAGAGATATTGGAAATATCATTGCAGCATTTGATGGGCCTAATTAAACTCTACAACGGTAATTATGAATAGTTGTTCTATGACCGATAATTACGCAATAAAATTAAACCGTATATTTTTTCCAAAATAATTTCCTCCTTTTCTCGAAAGCTATTAGAGATATTGGAAATATCATTGCAGCATCTGATAGATCTAATTAAACTCTACAACTGTAATTATGAATATTTGTTCTATGACCGATAATTACGCAATAAAATTAAAGCGTATATTTTTTCCTAAACAATTTCCTCGTTTTTTCCATAGCTATTAGAGATATTGGAAATATCATTGCAGCATCTGATAGACCTAATTAAACTCTACAACTGTAATTATGAATATTTGTTCTATGACTGATAATTACGCAGTAAAATTAAACCGTATATTTTTTCCCAAACAATTTCCTCGTTTTCTCGATAGCTATTAGAGATATTGGAAATATCATTGCAGCATCTGATAGACCTGATTAAACTATACATCTGTAATTATAGACCTAATTAAACTCTACATCTGTAATTATGAATATTTGTTCTATGACCGATAATTACGCAATAAAATTAAACTGTATATTTTTTCAAAAATAATTTCCTCCTTTTCTCGAAAGCTATTAGAGATATTGGAAATATCATTGCAGCATCTGATGGACCTAATTAAACTCTACAACTGTAATTATGAATATTTGTTCCATGACCGATAATTACGCAATAAAATTAAACCGTATATTTTTTCCAAAACAATTTCCTCGTTTTCTCGATAGCTATTAGAGATATTGGAAATATCATTGCAGCATCTGGTAGACCTAATTAAACTCTACAACTGTAATTATGAATATTTGTTCTATGACCGATAATTACGCAATAAAATTAAAGCGTATATTTTTTCCCAAACAATTTCCTCGTTTTCTCGATAGCTATTAGAGATATTGGAAATATCATTGCAGCATCTGATAGACCTAATTAAACTCTTCAACTGTAATTATGAATATTTGTTTTATGACTGATAATTACGCAGAAAAATTAAACCGTATATTTTTTCCAAAACAATTTAATCTTTTTCTCGAAAGCTATTAGAGATATTGGAAATATCATTGCAGCATTTGATGGGCCTAATTAAACTCTACAACGGTAATTATGAATAGTTGTTCTATGACCGATAATTACGCAATAAAATTAAACCGTATATTTTTTCCAAAATAATTTCCTCCTTTTCTCGAAAGCTATTAGAGATATTGGAAATATCATTGCAGCATCTGATAGATCTAATTAAACTCTACAACTGTAATTATGAATATTTGTTCTATGACCGATAATTACGCAATAAAATTAAAGCGTATATTTTTTCCTAAACAATTTCCTCGTTTTTTCCATAGCTATTAGAGATATTGGAAATATCATTGCAGCATCTGATAGACCTAATTAAACTCTACAACTGTAATTATGAATATTTGTTCTATGACTGATTATTACGCAGTAAAATTAAACCGTATATTTTTTCCCAAACAATTTCCTCGTTTTCTCGATAGCTATTAGAGATATTGGAAATATCATTGCAGCATCTGATAGACCTGATTAAACTATACATCTGTAATTATAGACCTAATTAAACTCTACATCTGTAATTATGAATATTTGTTCTATGACCGATAATTACGCAATAAAATTAAACCGTATATTTTTTCCAAAATAATTTCCTCCTTTTCTCGAAAGCTATTAGAGATATTGGAAATATCATTGCAGCATCTGATGGACCTAATTAAACTCTACAACTGTAATTATGAATATTTGTTCCATGACCGATAATTACGCAATAAAATTAAACCGTATATTTTTTCCAAAACAATTTCCTCGTTTTCTCGATAGCTATTAGAGATATTGGAAATATCATTGCAGCATCTGGTAGACCTAATTAAACTCTACAACTGTAATTATGAATATTTGTTCTATGACCGATAATTACGCAATAAAATTAAAGCGTATATTTTTTCCCAAACAATTTCCTCGTTTTCTCGATAGCTATTAGAGATATTGGAAATATCATTGCAGCATCTGATAGACCTAATTAAACTCTTCAACTGTAATTATGAATATTTGTTTTATGACTGATAATTACGCAGAAAAATTAAACCGTATATTTTTTCCAAAACAATTTAATCTTTTTCTCGAAAGCTATTAGAGATATTGGAAATATCATTGCAGCATTTGATGGGCCTAATTAAACTCTACAACGGTAATTATGAATAGTTGTTCTATGACCGATAATTACGCAATAAAATTAAACCGTATATTTTTTCCAAAATAATTTCCTCCTTTTCTCGAAAGCTATTAGAGATATTGGAAATATCATTGCAGCATCTGATAGATCTAATTAAACTCTACAACTGTAATTATGAATATTTGTTCTATGACCGATAATTACGCAATAAAATTAAAGCGTATATTTTTTCCTAAACAATTTCCTCGTTTTTTCCATAGCTATTAGAGATATTGGAAATATCATTGCAGCATCTGATAGACCTAATTAAACTCTACAACTGTAATTATGAATATTTGTTCTATGACTGATAATTACGCAGTAAAATTAAACCGTATATTTTTTCCCAAACAATTTCCTCGTTTTCTCGATAGCTATTAGAGATATTGGAAATATCATTGCAGCATCTGATAGACCTGATTAAACTATACATCTGTAATTATAGACCTAATTAAACTCTACATCTGTAATTATGAATATTTGTTCTATGACCGATAATTACGCAATAAAATTAAACCGTATATTTTTTCAAAAATAATTTCCTCCTTTTCTCGAAAGCTATTAGAGATATTGGAAATATCATTGCAGCATCTGATGGACCTAATTAAACTCTACAACTGTAATTATGAATATTTGTTCCATGACCGATAATTACGCAATAAAATTAAACCGTATATTTTTTCCAAAACAATTTCCTCGTTTTCTCGATAGCTATTAGAGATATTGGAAATATCATTGCAGCATCTGGTAGACCTAATTAAACTCTACAACTGTAATTATGAATATTTGTTCTATGACCGATAATTACGCAATAAAATTAAAGCGTATATTTTTTCCCAAACAATTTCCTCGTTTTCTCGATAGCTATTAGAGATATTGGAAATATCATTGCAGCATCTGATAGACCTAATTAAACTCTTCAACTGTAATTATGAATATTTGTTTTATGACTGATAATTACGCAGAAAAATTAAACCGTATATTTTTTCCAAAACAATTTAATCTTTTTCTCGAAAGCTATTAGAGATATTGGAAATATCATTGCAGCATTTGATGGGCCTAATTAAACTCTACAACGGTAATTATGAATAGTTGTTCTATGACCGATAATTACGCAATAAAATTAAACCGTATATTTTTTCCAAAATAATTTCCTCCTTTTCTCGAAAGCTATTAGAGATATTGGAAATATCATTGCAGCATCTGATAGATCTAATTAAACTCTACAACTGTAATTATGAATATTTGTTCTATGACCGATAATTACGCAATAAAATTAAAGCGTATATTTTTTCCTAAACAATTTCCTCGTTTTTTCCATAGCTATTAGAGATATTGGAAATATCATTGCAGCATCTGATAGACCTAATTAAACTCTACAACTGTAATTATGAATATTTGTTCTATGACTGATTATTACGCAGTAAAATTAAACCGTATATTTTTTCCCAAACAATTTCCTCGTTTTCTCGATAGCTATTAGAGATATTGGAAATATCATTGCAGCATCTGATAGACCTGATTAAACTATACATCTGTAATTATAGACCTAATTAAACTCTACATCTGTAATTATGAATATTTGTTCTATGACCGATAATTACGCAATAAAATTAAACCGTATATTTTTTCCAAAATAATTTCCTCCTTTTCTCGAAAGCTATTAGAGATATTGGAAATATCATTGCAGCATCTGATGGACCTAATTAAACTCTACAACTGTAATTATGAATATTTGTTCCATGACCGATAATTACGCAATAAAATTAAACCGTATATTTTTTCCAAAACAATTTCCTCGTTTTCTCGATAGCTATTAGAGATATTGGAAATATCATTGCAGCATCTGGTAGACCTAATTAAACTCTACAACTGTAATTATGAATATTTGTTCTATGACCGATAATTACGCAATAAAATTAAAGCGTATATTTTTTCCCAAACAATTTCCTCGTTTTCTCGATAGCTATTAGAGATATTGGAAATATCATTGCAGCATCTGATAGACCTAATTAAACTCTTCAACTGTAATTATGAATATTTGTTTTATGACTGATAATTACGCAGAAAAATTAAACCGTATATTTTTTCCAAAACAATTTAATCTTTTTCTCGAAAGCTATTAGAGATATTGGAAATATCATTGCAGCATTTGATGGGCCTAATTAAACTCTACAACGGTAATTATGAATAGTTGTTCTATGACCGATAATTACGCAATAAAATTAAACCGTATATTTTTTCCAAAATAATTTCCTCCTTTTCTCGAAAGCTATTAGAGATATTGGAAATATCATTGCAGCATCTGATAGATCTAATTAAACTCTACAACTGTAATTATGAATATTTGTTCTATGACCGATAATTACGCAATAAAATTAAAGCGTATATTTTTTCCTAAACAATTTCCTCGTTTTTTCCATAGCTATTAGAGATATTGGAAATATCATTGCAGCATCTGATAGACCTAATTAAACTCTACAACTGTAATTATGAATATTTGTTCTATGACTGATAATTACGCAGTAAAATTAAACCGTATATTTTTTCCCAAACAATTTCCTCGTTTTCTCGATAGCTATTAGAGATATTGGAAATATCATTGCAGCATCTGATAGACCTGATTAAACTATACATCTGTAATTATAGACCTAATTAAACTCTACATCTGTAATTATGAATATTTGTTCTATGACCGATAATTACGCAATAAAATTAAACTGTATATTTTTTCAAAAATAATTTCCTCCTTTTCTCGAAAGCTATTAGAGATATTGGAAATATCATTGCAGCATCTGATGGACCTAATTAAACTCTACAACTGTAATTATGAATATTTGTTCCATGACCGATAATTACGCAATAAAATTAAACCGTATATTTTTTCCAAAACAATTTCCTCGTTTTCTCGATAGCTATTAGAGATATTGGAAATATCATTGCAGCATCTGGTAGACCTAATTAAACTCTACAACTGTAATTATGAATATTTGTTCTATGACCGATAATTACGCAATAAAATTAAAGCGTATATTTTTTCCCAAACAATTTCCTCGTTTTCTCGATAGCTATTAGAGATATTGGAAATATCATTGCAGCATCTGATAGACCTAATTAAACTCTTCAACTGTAATTATGAATATTTGTTTTATGACTGATAATTACGCAGAAAAATTAAACCGTATATTTTTTCCAAAACAATTTAATCTTTTTCTCGAAAGCTATTAGAGATATTGGAAATATCATTGCAGCATTTGATGGGCCTAATTAAACTCTACAACGGTAATTATGAATAGTTGTTCTATGACCGATAATTACGCAATAAAATTAAACCGTATATTTTTTCCAAAATAATTTCCTCCTTTTCTCGAAAGCTATTAGAGATATTGGAAATATCATTGCAGCATCTGATAGATCTAATTAAACTCTACAACTGTAATTATGAATATTTGTTCTATGACCGATAATTACGCAATAAAATTAAAGCGTATATTTTTTCCTAAACAATTTCCTCGTTTTTTCCATAGCTATTAGAGATATTGGAAATATCATTGCAGCATCTGATAGACCTAATTAAACTCTACAACTGTAATTATGAATATTTGTTCTATGACTGATAATTACGCAGTAAAATTAAACCGTATATTTTTTCCCAAACAATTTCCTCGTTTTCTCGATAGCTATTAGAGATATTGGAAATATCATTGCAGCATCTGATAGACCTGATTAAACTATACATCTGTAATTATAGACCTAATTAAACTCTACATCTGTAATTATGAATATTTGTTCTATGACCGATAATTACGCAATAAAATTAAACCGTATATTTTTTCCAAAATAATTTCCTCCTTTTCTCGAAAGCTATTAGAGATATTGGAAATATCATTGCAGCATCTGATGGACCTAATTAAACTCTACAACTGTAATTATGAATATTTGTTCCATGACCGATAATTACGCAATAAAATTAAACCGTATATTTTTTCCAAAACAATTTCCTCGTTTTCTCGATAGCTATTAGAGATATTGGAAATATCATTGCAGCATCTGGTAGACCTAATTAAACTCTACAACTGTAATTATGAATATTTGTTCTATGACCGATAATTACGCAATAAAATTAAAGCGTATATTTTTTCCCAAACAATTTCCTCGTTTTCTCGATAGCTATTAGAGATATTGGAAATATCATTGCAGCATCTGATAGACCTAATTAAACTCTTCAACTGTAATTATGAATATTTGTTTTATGACTGATAATTACGCAGAAAAATTAAACCGTATATTTTTTCCAAAACAATTTAATCTTTTTCTCGAAAGCTATTAGAGATATTGGAAATATCATTGCAGCATTTGATGGGCCTAATTAAACTCTACAACAGTAATTATGAATAGTTGTTCTATGACCGATAATTACGCAATAAAATTAAACCGTATATTTTTTCCAAAATAATTTCCTCCTTTTCTCGAAAGCTATTAGAGATATTGGAAATATCATTGCAGCATCTGATAGATCTAATTAAACTCTACAACTGTAATTATGAATATTTGTTCTATGACCGATAATTACGCAATAAAATTAAAGCGTATATTTTTTCCTAAACAATTTCCTCGTTTTTTCCATAGCTATTAGAGATATTGGAAATATCATTGCAGCATCTGATAGACCTAATTAAACTCTACAACTGTAATTATGAATATTTGTTCTATGACTGATAATTACGCAGTAAAATTAAACCGTATATTTTTTCCCAAACAATTTCCTCGTTTTCTCGATAGCTATTAGAGATATTGGAAATATCATTGCAGCATCTGATAGACCTGATTAAACTATACATCTGTAATTATAGACCTAATTAAACTCTACATCTGTAATTATGAATATTTGTTCTATGACCGATAATTACGCAATAAAATTAAACCGTATATTTTTTCAAAAATAATTTCCTCCTTTTCTCGAAAGCTATTAGAGATATTGGAAATATCATTGCAGCATCTGATGGACCTAATTAAACTCTACAACTGTAATTATGAATATTTGTTCCATGACCGATAATTACGCAATAAAATTAAACCGTATATTTTTTCCAAAACAATTTCCTCGTTTTCTCGATAGCTATTAAGAGATATTGGAAATATCATTGCAGCATCTGGTAGACCTAATTAAACTCTACAACTGTAATTATGAATATTTGTTCTATGACCGATAATTACGCAATAAAATTAAAGCGTATATTTTTTCCCAAACAATTTCCTCGTTTTCTCGATAGCTATTAGAGATATTGGAAATATCATTGCAGCATCTGATAGACCTAATTAAACTCTTCAACTGTAATTATGAATATTTGTTTTATGACTGATAATTACGCAGAAAAATTAAACCGTATATTTTTTCCAAAACAATTTAATCTTTTTCTCGAAAGCTATTAGAGATATTGGAAATATCATTGCAGCATTTGATGGGCCTAATTAAACTCTACAACGGTAATTATGAATAGTTGTTCTATGACCGATAATTACGCAATAAAATTAAACCGTATATTTTTTCCAAAATAATTTCCTCCTTTTCTCGAAAGCTATTAGAGATATTGGAAATATCATTGCAGCATCTGATAGATCTAATTAAACTCTACAACTGTAATTATGAATATTTGTTCTATGACCGATAATTACGCAATAAAATTAAAGCGTATATTTTTTCCTAAACAATTTCCTCGTTTTTTCCATAGCTATTAGAGATATTGGAAATATCATTGCAGCATCTGATAGACCTAATTAAACTCTACAACTGTAATTATGAATATTTGTTCTATGACTGATAATTACGCAGTAAAATTAAACCGTATATTTTTTCCCAAACAATTTCCTCGTTTTCTCGATAGCTATTAGAGATATTGGAAATATCATTGCAGCATCTGATAGACCTGATTAAACTATACATCTGTAATTATAGACCTAATTAAACTCTACATCTGTAATTATGAATATTTGTTCTATGACCGATAATTACGCAATAAAATTAAACCGTATATTTTTTCAAAAATAATTTCCTCCTTTTCTCGAAAGCTATTAGAGATATTGGAAATATCATTGCAGCATCTGATGGACCTAATTAAACTCTACAACTGTAATTATGAATATTTGTTCCATGACCGATAATTACGCAATAAAATTAAACCGTATATTTTTTCCAAAACAATTTCCTCGTTTTCTCGATAGCTATTAGAGATATTGGAAATATCATTGCAGCATCTGGTAGACCTAATTAAACTCTACAACTGTAATTATGAATATTTGTTCTATGACCGATAATTACGCAATAAAATTAAAGCGTATATTTTTTCCCAAACAATTTCCTCGTTTTCTCGATAGCTATTAGAGATATTGGAAATATCATTGCAGCATCTGATAGACCTAATTAAACTCTTCAACTGTAATTATGAATATTTGTTTTATGACTGATAATTACGCAGAAAAATTAAACCGTATATTTTTTCCAAAACAATTTAATCTTTTTCTCGAAAGCTATTAGAGATATTGGAAATATCATTGCAGCATTTGATGGGCCTAATTAAACTCTACAACGGTAATTATGAATAGTTGTTCTATGACCGATAATTACGCAATAAAATTAAACCGTATATTTTTTCCAAAATAATTTCCTCCTTTTCTCGAAAGCTATTAGAGATATTGGAAATATCATTGCAGCATCTGATAGATCTAATTAAACTCTACAACTGTAATTATGAATATTTGTTCTATGACCGATAATTACGCAATAAAATTAAAGCGTATATTTTTTCCTAAACAATTTCCTCGTTTTTTCCATAGCTATTAGAGATATTGGAAATATCATTGCAGCATCTGATAGACCTAATTAAACTCTACAACTGTAATTATGAATATTTGTTCTATGACTGATAATTACGCAGTAAAATTAAACCGTATATTTTTTCCCAAACAATTTCCTCGTTTTCTCGATAGCTATTAGAGATATTGGAAATATCATTGCAGCATCTGATAGACCTGATTAAACTATACATCTGTAATTATAGACCTAATTAAACTCTACATCTGTAATTATGAATATTTGTTCTATGACCGATAATTACGCAATAAAATTAAACCGTATATTTTTTCCAAAATAATTTCCTCCTTTTCTCGAAAGCTATTAGAGATATTGGAAATATCATTGCAGCATCTGATGGACCTAATTAAACTCTACAACTGTAATTATGAATATTTGTTCCATGACCGATAATTACGCAATAAAATTAAACCGTATATTTTTTCCAAAACAATTTCCTCGTTTTCTCGATAGCTATTAGAGATATTGGAAATATCATTGCAGCATCTGGTAGACCTAATTAAACTCTACAACTGTAATTATGAATATTTGTTCTATGACCGATAATTACGCAATAAAATTAAAGCGTATATTTTTTCCCAAACAATTTCCTCGTTTTCTCGATAGCTATTAGAGATATTGGAAATATCATTGCAGCATCTGATAGACCTAATTAAACTCTTCAACTGTAATTATGAATATTTGTTTTATGACTGATAATTACGCAGAAAAATTAAACCGTATATTTTTTCCAAAACAATTTAATCTTTTTCTCGAAAGCTATTAGAGATATTGGAAATATCATTGCAGCATTTGATGGGCCTAATTAAACTCTACAACGGTAATTATGAATAGTTGTTCTATGACCGATAATTACGCAATAAAATTAAACCGTATATTTTTTCCAAAATAATTTCCTCCTTTTCTCGAAAGCTATTAGAGATATTGGAAATATCATTGCAGCATCTGATAGATCTAATTAAACTCTACAACTGTAATTATGAATATTTGTTCTATGACCGATAATTACGCAATAAAATTAAAGCGTATATTTTTTCCTAAACAATTTCCTCGTTTTTTCCATAGCTATTAGAGATATTGGAAATATCATTGCAGCATCTGATAGACCTAATTAAACTCTACAACTGTAATTATGAATATTTGTTCTATGACTGATAATTACGCAGTAAAATTAAACCGTATATTTTTTCCCAAACAATTTCCTCGTTTTCTCGATAGCTATTAGAGATATTGGAAATATCATTGCAGCATCTGATAGACCTGATTAAACTATACATCTGTAATTATAGACCTAATTAAACTCTACATCTGTAATTATGAATATTTGTTCTATGACCGATAATTACGCAATAAAATTAAACCGTATATTTTTTCAAAAATAATTTCCTCCTTTTCTCGAAAGCTATTAGAGATATTGGAAATATCATTGCAGCATCTGATGGACCTAATTAAACTCTACAACTGTAATTATGAATATTTGTTCCATGACCGATAATTACGCAATAAAATTAAACCGTATATTTTTTCCAAAACAATTTCCTCGTTTTCTCGATAGCTATTAGAGATATTGGAAATATCATTGCAGCATCTGGTAGACCTAATTAAACTCTACAACTGTAATTATGAATATTTGTTCTATGACCGATAATTACGCAATAAAATTAAAGCGTATATTTTTTCCCAAACAATTTCCTCGTTTTCTCGATAGCTATTAGAGATATTGGAAATATCATTGCAGCATCTGATAGACCTAATTAAACTCTTCAACTGTAATTATGAATATTTGTTTTATGACTGATAATTACGCAGAAAAATTAAACCGTATATTTTTTCCAAAACAATTTAATCTTTTTCTCGAAAGCTATTAGAGATATTGGAAATATCATTGCAGCATTTGATGGGCCTAATTAAACTCTACAACGGTAATTATGAATAGTTGTTCTATGACCGATAATTACGCAATAAAATTAAACCGTATATTTTTTCCAAAATAATTTCCTCCTTTTCTCGAAAGCTATTAGAGATATTGGAAATATCATTGCAGCATCTGATAGATCTAATTAAACTCTACAACTGTAATTATGAATATTTGTTCTATGACCGATAATTACGCAATAAAATTAAAGCGTATATTTTTTCCTAAACAATTTCCTCGTTTTTTCCATAGCTATTAGAGATATTGGAAATATCATTGCAGCATCTGATAGACCTAATTAAACTCTACAACTGTAATTATGAATATTTGTTCTATGACTGATAATTACGCAGTAAAATTAAACCGTATATTTTTTCCCAAACAATTTCCTCGTTTTCTCGATAGCTATTAGAGATATTGGAAATATCATTGCAGCATCTGATAGACCTGATTAAACTATACATCTGTAATTATAGACCTAATTAAACTCTACATCTGTAATTATGAATATTTGTTCTATGACCGATAATTACGCAATAAAATTAAACCGTATATTTTTTCAAAAATAATTTCCTCCTTTTCTCGAAAGCTATTAGAGATATTGGAAATATCATTGCAGCATCTGATGGACCTAATTAAACTCTACAACTGTAATTATGAATATTTGTTCCATGACCGATAATTACGCAATAAAATTAAACCGTATATTTTTTCCAAAACAATTTCCTCGTTTTCTCGATAGCTATTAGAGATATTGGAAATATCATTGCAGCATCTGGTAGACCTAATTAAACTCTACAACTGTAATTATGAATATTTGTTCTATGACCGATAATTACGCAATAAAATTAAAGCGTATATTTTTTCCCAAACAATTTCCTCGTTTTCTCGATAGCTATTAGAGATATTGGAAATATCATTGTAGCATCTGATAGACCTAATTAAACTCTTCAACTGTAATTATGAATATTTGTTTTATGACTGATAATTACGCAGAAAAATTAAACCGTATATTTTTTCCAAAACAATTTAATCTTTTTCTCGAAAGCTATTAGAGATATTGGAAATATCATTGCAGCATTTGATGGGCCTAATTAAACTCTACAACGGTAATTATGAATAGTTGTTCTATGACCGATAATTACGCAATAAAATTAAACCGTATATTTTTTCCAAAATAATTTCCTCCTTTTCTCGAAAGCTATTAGAGATATTGGAAATATCATTGCAGCATCTGATAGATCTAATTAAACTCTACAACTGTAATTATGAATATTTGTTCTATGACCGATAATTACGCAATAAAATTAAAGCGTATATTTTTTCCTAAACAATTTCCTCGTTTTTTCCATAGCTATTAGAGATATTGGAAATATCATTGCAGCATCTGATAGACCTAATTAAACTCTACAACTGTAATTATGAATATTTGTTCTATGACTGATAATTACGCAGTAAAATTAAACCGTATATTTTTTCCCAAACAATTTCCTCGTTTTCTCGATAGCTATTAGAGATATTGGAAATATCATTGCAGCATCTGATAGACCTGATTAAACTATACATCTGTAATTATAGACCTAATTAAACTCTACATCTGTAATTATGAATATTTGTTCTATGACCGATAATTACGCAATAAAATTAAACCGTATATTTTTTCAAAAATAATTTCCTCCTTTTCTCGAAAGCTATTAGAGATATTGGAAATATCATTGCAGCATCTGATGGACCTAATTAAACTCTACAACTGTAATTATGAATATTTGTTCCATGACCGATAATTACGCAATAAAATTAAACCGTATATTTTTTCCAAAACAATTTCCTCGTTTTCTCGATAGCTATTAGAGATATTGGAAATATCATTGCAGCATCTGGTAGACCTAATTAAACTCTACAACTGTAATTATGAATATTTGTTCTATGACCGATAATTACGCAATAAAATTAAAGCGTATATTTTTTCCCAAACAATTTCCTCGTTTTCTCGATAGCTATTAGAGATATTGGAAATATCATTGCAGCATCTGATAGACCTAATTAAACTCTTCAACTGTAATTATGAATATTTGTTTTATGACTGATAATTACGCAGAAAAATTAAACCGTATATTTTTTCCAAAACAATTTAATCTTTTTCTCGAAAGCTATTAGAGATATTGGAAATATCATTGCAGCATTTGATGGGCCTAATTAAACTCTACAACGGTAATTATGAATAGTTGTTCTATGACCGATAATTACGCAATAAAATTAAACCGTATATTTTTTCCAAAATAATTTCCTCCTTTTCTCGAAAGCTATTAGAGATATTGGAAATATCATTGCAGCATCTGATAGATCTAATTAAACTCTACAACTGTAATTATGAATATTTGTTCTATGACCGATAATTACGCAATAAAATTAAAGCGTATATTTTTTCCTAAACAATTTCCTCGTTTTTTCCATAGCTATTAGAGATATTGGAAATATCATTGCAGCATCTGATAGACCTAATTAAACTCTACAACTGTAATTATGAATATTTGTTCTATGACTGATAATTACGCAGTAAAATTAAACCGTATATTTTTTCCCAAACAATTTCCTCGTTTTCTCGATAGCTATTAGAGATATTGGAAATATCATTGCAGCATCTGATAGACCTGATTAAACTATACATCTGTAATTATAGACCTAATTAAACTCTACATCTGTAATTATGAATATTTGTTCTATGACCGATAATTACGCAATAAAATTAAACCGTATATTTTTTCAAAAATAATTTCCTCCTTTTCTCGAAAGCTATTAGAGATATTGGAAATATCATTGCAGCATCTGATGGACCTAATTAAACTCTACAACTGTAATTATGAATATTTGTTCCATGACCGATAATTACGCAATAAAATTAAACCGTATATTTTTTCCAAAACAATTTCCTCGTTTTCTCGATAGCTATTAGAGATATTGGAAATATCATTGCAGCATCTGGTAGACCTAATTAAACTCTACAACTGTAATTATGAATATTTGTTCTATGACCGATAATTACGCAATAAAATTAAAGCGTATATTTTTTCCCAAACAATTTCCTCGTTTTCTCGATAGCTATTAGAGATATTGGAAATATCATTGCAGCATCTGATAGACCTAATTAAACTCTTCAACTGTAATTATGAATATTTGTTTTATGACTGATAATTACGCAGAAAAATTAAACCGTATATTTTTTCCAAAACAATTTAATCTTTTTCTCGAAAGCTATTAGAGATATTGGAAATATCATTGCAGCATTTGATGGGCCTAATTAAACTCTACAACGGTAATTATGAATAGTTGTTCTATGACCGATAATTACGCAATAAAATTAAACCGTATATTTTTTCCAAAATAATTTCCTCCTTTTCTCGAAAGCTATTAGAGATATTGGAAATATCATTGCAGCATCTGATAGATCTAATTAAACTCTACAACTGTAATTATGAATATTTGTTCTATGACCGATAATTACGCAATAAAATTAAAGCGTATATTTTTTCCTAAACAATTTCCTCGTTTTTTCCATAGCTATTAGAGATATTGGAAATATCATTGCAGCATCTGATAGACCTAATTAAACTCTACAACTGTAATTATGAATATTTGTTCTATGACTGATAATTACGCAGTAAAATTAAACCGTATATTTTTTCCCAAACAATTTCCTCGTTTTCTCGATAGCTATTAGAGATATTGGAAATATCATTGCAGCATCTGATAGACCTGATTAAACTATACATCTGTAATTATAGACCTAATTAAACTCTACATCTGTAATTATGAATATTTGTTCTATGACCGATAATTACGCAATAAAATTAAACCCTATATTTTTTCAAAAATAATTTCCTCCTTTTCTCGAAAGCTATTAGAGATATTGGAAATATCATTGCAGCATCTGATGGACCTAATTAAACTCTACAACTGTAATTATGAATATTTGTTCCATGACCGATAATTACGCAATAAAATTAAACCGTATATTTTTTCCAAAACAATTTCCTCGTTTTCTCGATAGCTATTAGAGATATTGGAAATATCATTGCAGCATCTGGTAGACCTAATTAAACTCTACAACTGTAATTATGAATATTTGTTCTATGACCGATAATTACGCAATAAAATTAAAGCGTATATTTTTTCCCAAACAATTTCCTCGTTTTCTCGATAGCTATTAGAGATATTGGAAATATCATTGCAGCATCTGATAGACCTAATTAAACTCTTCAACTGTAATTATGAATATTTGTTTTATGACTGATAATTACGCAGAAAAATTAAACCGTATATTTTTTCCAAAACAATTTAATCTTTTTCTCGAAAGCTATTAGAGATATTGGAAATATCATTGCAGCATTTGATGGGCCTAATTAAACTCTACAACGGTAATTATGAATAGTTGTTCTATGACCGATAATTACGCAATAAAATTAAACCGTATATTTTTTCCAAAATAATTTCCTCCTTTTCTCGAAAGCTATTAGAGATATTGGAAATATCATTGCAGCATCTGATAGATCTAATTAAACTCTACAACTGTAATTATGAATATTTGTTCTATGACCGATAATTACGCAATAAAATTAAAGCGTATATTTTTTCCTAAACAATTTCCTCGTTTTTTCCATAGCTATTAGAGATATTGGAAATATCATTGCAGCATCTGATAGACCTAATTAAACTCTACAACTGTAATTATGAATATTTGTTCTATGACTGATAATTACGCAGTAAAATTAAACCGTATATTTTTTCCCAAACAATTTCCTCGTTTTCTCGATAGCTATTAGAGATATTGGAAATATCATTGCAGCATCTGATAGACCTGATTAAACTATACATCTGTAATTATAGACCTAATTAAACTCTACATCTGTAATTATGAATATTTGTTCTATGACCGATAATTACGCAATAAAATTAAACCGTATATTTTTTCAAAAATAATTTCCTCCTTTTCTCGAAAGCTATTAGAGATATTGGAAATATCATTGCAGCATCTGATGGACCTAATTAAACTCTACAACTGTAATTATGAATATTTGTTCCATGACCGATAATTACGCAATAAAATTAAACCGTATATTTTTTCCAAAACAATTTCCTCGTTTTCTCGATAGCTATTAGAGATATTGGAAATATCATTGCAGCATCTGGTAGACCTAATTAAACTCTACAACTGTAATTATGAATATTTGTTCTATGACCGATAATTACGCAATAAAATTAAAGCGTATATTTTTTCCCAAACAATTTCCTCGTTTTCTCGATAGCTATTAGAGATATTGGAAATATCATTGCAGCATCTGATAGACCTAATTAAACTCTTCAACTGTAATTATGAATATTTGTTTTATGACTGATAATTACGCAGAAAATTTAAACCGTATATTTTTTCCAAAACAATTTAATCTTTTTCTCGAAAGCTATTAGAGATATTGGAAATATCATTGAAGCATTTGATGGGCCTAATTAAACTCTACAACGGTAATTATGAATAGTTGTTCTATGACCGATAATTACGCAATAAAATTAAACCGTATATTTTTTCCAAAATAATTTCCTCCTTTTCTCGAAAGCTATTAGAGATATTGGAAATATCATTGCAGCATCTGATAGATCTAATTAAACTCTACAACTGTAATTATGAATATTTGTTCCATGACCGATAATTACGCAATAAAATTAAAGCGTATATTTTTTCCTAAACAATTTCCTCGTTTTTTCCATAGCTATTAGAGATATTGGAAATATCATTGCAGCATCTGATAGACCTAATTAAACTCTACAACTGTAATTATGAATATTTGTTCTATGACTGATAATTACGCAGTAAAATTAAACCGTATATTTTTTCCCAAACAATTTCCTCGTTTTCTCGATAGCTATTAGAGATATTGGAAATATCATTGCAGCATCTGATAGACCTGATTAAACTATACATCTGTAATTATAGACCTAATTAAACTCTACATCTGTAATTATGAATATTTGTTCTATGACCGATAATTACGCAATAAAATTAAACCGTATATTTTTTCAAAAATAATTTCCTCCTTTTCTCGAAAGCTATTAGAGATATTGGAAATATCATTGCAGCATCTGATGGACCTAATTAAACTCTACAACTGTAATTATGAATATTTGTTCCATGACCGATAATTACGCAATAAAATTAAACCGTATATTTTTTCCAAAACAATTTCCTCGTTTTCTCGATAGCTATTAGAGATATTGGAAATATCATTGCAGCATCTGGTAGACCTAATTAAACTCTACAACTGTAATTATGAATATTTGTTCTATGACCGATAATTACGCAATAAAATTAAAGCGTATATTTTTTCCCAAACAATTTCCTCGTTTTCTCGATAGCTATTAGAGATATTGGAAATATCATTGCAGCATCTGATAGACCTAATTAAACTCTTCAACTGTAATTATGAATATTTGTTTTATGACTGATAATTACGCAGAAAAATTAAACCGTATATTTTTTCCAAAACAATTTAATCTTTTTCTCGAAAGCTATTAGAGATATTGGAAATATCATTGCAGCATTTGATGGGCCTAATTAAACTCTACAACGGTAATTATGAATAGTTGTTCTATGACCGATAATTACGCAATAAAATTAAACCGTATATTTTTTCCAAAATAATTTCCTCCTTTTCTCGAAAGCTATTAGAGATATTGGAAATATCATTGCAGCATCTGATAGATCTAATTAAACTCTACAACTGTAATTATGAATATTTGTTCTATGACCGATAATTACGCAATAAAATTAAAGCGTATATTTTTTCCTAAACAATTTCCTCGTTTTTTCCATAGCTATTAGAGATATTGGAAATATCATTGCAGCATCTGATAGACCTAATTAAACTCTACAACTGTAATTATGAATATTTGTTCTATGACTGATAATTACGCAGTAAAATTAAACCGTATATTTTTTCCCAAACAATTTCCTCGTTTTCTCGATAGCTATTAGAGATATTGGAAATATCATTGCAGCATCTGATAGACCTGATTAAACTATACATCTGTAATTATAGACCTAATTAAACTCTACATCTGTAATTATGAATATTTGTTCTATGACCGATAATTACGCAATAAAATTAAACCGTATATTTTTTCCAAAATAATTTCCTCCTTTTCTCGAAAGCTATTAGAGATATTGGAAATATCATTGCAGCATCTGATGGACCTAATTAAACTCTACAACTGTAATTATGAATATTTGTTCCATGACCGATAATTACGCAATAAAATTAAACCGTATATTTTTTCCAAAACAATTTCCTCGTTTTCTCGATAGCTATTAGAGATATTGGAAATATCATTGCAGCATCTGGTAGACCTAATTAAACTCTACAACTGTAATTATGAATATTTGTTCTATGACCGATAATTACGCAATAAAATTAAAGCGTATATTTTTTCCCAAACAATTTCCTCGTTTTCTCGATAGCTATTAGAGATATTGGAAATATCATTGCAGCATCTGATAGACCTAATTAAACTCTTCAACTGTAATTATGAATATTTGTTTTATGACTGATAATTACGCAGAAAAATTAAACCGTATATTTTTTCCAAAACAATTTAATCTTTTTCTCGAAAGCTATTAGAGATATTGGAAATATCATTGCAGCATTTGATGGGCCTAATTAAACTCTACAACGGTAATTATGAATAGTTGTTCTATGACCGATAATTACGCAATAAAATTAAACCGTATATTTTTTCCAAAATAATTTCCTCCTTTTCTCGAAAGTTATTAGAGATATTGGAAATATCATTGCAGCATCTGATAGATCTAATTAAACTCTACAACTGTAATTATGAATATTTGTTCTATGACCGATAATTACGCAATAAAATTAAAGCGTATATTTTTTCCTAAACAATTTCCTCGTTTTTTCCATAGCTATTAGAGATATTGGAAATATCATTGCAGCATCTGATAGACCTAATTAAACTCTACAACTGTAATTATGAATATTTGTTCTATGACTGATAATTACGCAGTAAAATTAAACCGTATATTTTTTCCCAAACAATTTCCTCGTTTTCTCGATAGCTATTAGAGATATTGGAAATATCATTGCAGCATCTGATAGACCTGATTAAACTATACATCTGTAATTATAGACCTAATTAAACTCTACATCTGTAATTATGAATATTTGTTCTATGACCGATAATTACGCAATAAAATTAAACCGTATATTTTTTCCAAAATAATTTCCTCCTTTTCTCGAAAGCTATTAGAGATATTGGAAATATCATTGCAGCATCTGATGGACCTAATTAAACTCTACAACTGTAATTATGAATATTTGTTCCATGACCGATAATTACGCAATAAAATTAAACCGTATATTTTTTCCAAAACAATTTCCTCGTTTTCTCGATAGCTATTAGAGATATTGGAAATATCATTGCAGCATCTGGTAGACCTAATTAAACTCTACAACTGTAATTATGAATATTTGTTCTATGACCGATAATTACGCAATAAAATTAAAGCGTATATTTTTTCCCAAACAATTTCCTCGTTTTCTCGATAGCTATTAGAGATATTGGAAATATCATTGCAGCATCTGATAGACCTAATTAAACTCTTCAACTGTAATTATGAATATTTGTTTTATGACTGATAATTACGCAGAAAAATTAAACCGTATATTTTTTCCAAAACAATTTAATCTTTTTCTCGAAAGCTATTAGAGATATTGGAAATATCATTGCAGCATTTGATGGGCCTAATTAAACTCTACAACGGTAATTATGAATAGTTGTTCTATGACCGATAATTACGCAATAAAATTAAACCGTATATTTTTTCCAAAATAATTTCCTCCTTTTCTCGAAAGCTATTAGAGATATTGGAAATATCATTGCAGCATCTGATAGATCTAATTAAACTCTACAACTGTAATTATGAATATTTGTTCTATGACCGATAACTACGCAATAAAATTAAAGCGTATATTTTTTCCTAAACAATTTCCTCGTTTTTTCCATAGCTATTAGAGATATTGGAAATATCATTGCAGCATCTGATAGACCTAATTAAACTCTACAACTGTAATTATGAATATTTGTTCTATGACTGATAATTACGCAGTAAAATTAAACCGTATATTTTTTCCCAAACAATTTCCTCGTTTTCTCGATAGCTATTAGAGATATTGGAAATATCATTGCAGCATCTGATAGACCTGATTAAACTATACATCTGTAATTATAGACCTAATTAAACTCTACATCTGTAATTATGAATATTTGTTCTATGACCGATAATTACGCAATAAAATTAAACCGTATATTTTTTCCAAAATAATTTCCTCCTTTTCTCGAAAGCTATTAGAGATATTGGAAATATCATTGCAGCATCTGATGGACCTAATTAAACTCTACAACTGTAATTATGAATATTTGTTCCATGACCGATAATTACGCAATAAAATTAAACCGTATATTTTTTCCAAAACAATTTCCTCGTTTTCTCGATAGCTATTAGAGATATTGGAAATATCATTGCAGCATCTGGTAGACCTAATTAAACTCTACAACTGTAATTATGAATATTTGTTCTATGACCGATAATTACGCAATAAAATTAAAGCGTATATTTTTTCCCAAACAATTTCCTCGTTTTCTCGATAGCTATTAGAGATATTGGAAATATCATTGCAGCATCTGATAGACCTAATTAAACTCTTCAACTGTAATTATGAATATTTGTTTTATGACTGATAATTACGCAGAAAAATTAAACCGTATATTTTTTCCAAAACAATTTAATCTTTTTCTCGAAAGCTATTAGAGATATTGGAAATATCATTGCAGCATTTGATGGGCCTAATTAAACTCTACAACGGTAATTATGAATAGTTGTTCTATGACCGATAATTACGCAATAAAATTAAACCGTATATTTTTTCCAAAATAATTTCCTCCTTTTCTCGAAAGCTATTAGAGATATTGGAAATATCATTGCAGCATCTGATAGATCTAATTAAACTCTACAACTGTAATTATGAATATTTGTTCTATGACCGATAATTACGCAATAAAATTAAAGCGTATATTTTTTCCTAAACAATTTCCTCGTTTTTTCCATAGCTATTAGAGATATTGGAAATATCATTGCAGCATCTGATAGACCTAATTAAACTCTACAACTGTAATTATGAATATTTGTTCTATGACTGATAATTACGCAGTAAAATTAAACCGTATATTTTTTCCCAAACAATTTCCTCGTTTTCTCGATAGCTATTAGAGATATTGGAAATATCATTGCAGCATCTGATAGACCTGATTAAACTATACATCTGTAATTATAGACCTAATTAAACTCTACATCTGTAATTATGAATATTTGTTCTATGACCGATAATTACGCAATAAAATTAAACCGTATATTTTTTCAAAAATAATTTCCTCCTTTTCTCGAAAGCTATTAGAGATATTGGAAATATCATTGCAGCATCTGATGGACCTAATTAAACTCTACAACTGTAATTATGAATATTTGTTCCATGACCGATAATTACGCAATAAAATTAAACCGTATATTTTTTCCAAAACAATTTCCTCGTTTTCTCGATAGCTATTAGAGATATTGGAAATATCATTGCAGCATCTGGTAGACCTAATTAAACTCTACAACTGTAATTATGAATATTTGTTCTATGACCGATAATTACGCAATAAAATTAAAGCGTATATTTTTTCCCAAACAATTTCCTCGTTTTCTCGATAGCTATTAGAGATATTGGAAATATCATTGCAGCATCTGATAGACCTAATTAAACTCTTCAACTGTAATTATGAATATTTGTTTTATGACTGATAATTACGCAGAAAAATTAAACCGTATATTTTTTCCAAAACAATTTAATCTTTTTCTCGAAAGCTATTAGAGATATTGGAAATATCATTGCAGCATTTGATGGGCCTAATTTAACTCTACAACGGTAATTATGAATAGTTGTTCTATGACCGATAATTACGCAATAAAATTAAACCGTATATTTTTTCCAAAATAATTTCCTCCTTTTCTCGAAAGCTATTAGAGATATTGGAAATATCATTGCAGCATCTGATAGATCTAATTAAACTCTACAACTGTAATTATGAATATTTGTTCTATGACCGATAATTACGCAATAAAATTAAAGCGTATATTTTTTCCTAAACAATTTCCTCGTTTTTTCCATAGCTATTAGAGATATTGGAAATATCATTGCAGCATCTGATAGACCTAATTAAACTCTACAACTGTAATTATGAATATTTGTTCTATGACTGATAATTACGCAGTAAAATTAAACCGTATATTTTTTCCCAAACAATTTCCTCGTTTTCTCGATAGCTATTAGAGATATTGGAAATATCATTGCAGCATCTGATAGACCTGATTAAACTATACATCTGTAATTATAGACCTAATTAAACTCTACATCTGTAATTATGAATATTTGTTCTATGACCGATAATTACGCAATAAAATTAAACCGTATATTTTTTCAAAAATAATTTCCTCCTTTTCTCGAAAGCTATTAGAGATATTGGAAATATCATTGCAGCATCTGATGGACCTAATTAAACTCTACAACTGTAATTATGAATATTTGTTCCATGACCGATAATTACGCAATAAAATTAAACCGTATATTTTTTCCAAAACAATTTCCTCGTTTTCTCGATAGCTATTAGAGATATTGGAAATATCATTGCAGCATCTGGTAGACCTAATTAAACTCTACAACTGTAATTATGAATATTTGTTCTATGACCGATAATTACGCAATAAAATTAAAGCGTATATTTTTTCCCAAACAATTTCCTCGTTTTCTCGATAGCTATTAGAGATATTGGAAATATCATTGCAGCATCTGATAGACCTAATTAAACTCTTCAACTGTAATTATGAATATTTGTTTTATGACTGATAATTACGCAGAAAAATTAAACCGTATATTTTTTCCAAAACAATTTAATCTTTTTCTCGAAAGCTATTAGAGATATTGGAAATATCATTGCAGCATTTGATGGGCCTAATTAAACTCTACAACGGTAATTATGAATAGTTGTTCTATGACCGATAATTACGCAATAAAATTAAACCGTATATTTTTTCCAAAATAATTTCCTCCTTTTCTCGAAAGCTATTAGAGATATTGGAAATATCATTGCAGCATCTGATAGATCTAATTAAACTCTACAACTGTAATTATGAATATTTGTTCTATGACCGATAATTACGCAATAAAATTAAAGCGTATATTTTTTCCTAAACAATTTCCTCGTTTTTTCCATAGCTATTAGAGATATTGGAAATATCATTGCAGCATCTGATAGACCTAATTAAACTCTACAACTGTAATTATGAATATTTGTTCTATGACTGATTATTACGCAGTAAAATTAAACCGTATATTTTTTCCCAAACAATTTCCTCGTTTTCTCGATAGCTATTAGAGATATTGGAAATATCATTGCAGCATCTGATAGACCTGATTAAACTATACATCTGTAATTATAGACCTAATTAAACTCTACATCTGTAATTATGAATATTTGTTCTATGACCGATAATTACGCAATAAAATTAAACCGTATATTTTTTCAAAAATAATTTCCTCCTTTTCTCGAAAGCTATTAGAGATATTGGAAATATCATTGCAGCATCTGATGGACCTAATTAAACTCTACAACTGTAATTATGAATATTTGTTCCATGACCGATAATTACGCAATAAAATTAAACCGTATATTTTTTCCAAAACAATTTCCTCGTTTTCTCGATAGCTATTAGAGATATTGGAAATATCATTGCAGCATCTGGTAGACCTAATTAAACTCTACAACTGTAATTATGAATATTTGTTCTATGACCGATAATTACGCAATAAAATTAAAGCGTATATTTTTTCCCAAACAATTTCCTCGTTTTCTCGATAGCTATTAGAGATATTGGAAATATCATTGCAGCATCTGATAGACCTAATTAAACTCTTCAACTGTAATTATGAATATTTGTTTTATGACTGATAATTACGCAGAAAAATTAAACCGTATATTTTTTCCAAAACAATTTAATCTTTTTCTCGAAAGCTATTAGAGATATTGGAAATATCATTGCAGCATTTGATGGGCCTAATTAAACTCTACAACGGTAATTATGAATAGTTGTTCTATGACCGATAATTACGCAATAAAATTAAACCGTATATTTTTTCCAAAATAATTTCCTCCTTTTCTCGAAAGCTATTAGAGATATTGGAAATATCATTGCAGCATCTGATAGATCTAATTAAACTCTACAACTGTAATTATGAATATTTGTTCTATGACCGATAATTACGCAATAAAATTAAAGCGTATATTTTTTCCTAAACAATTTCCTCGTTTTTTCCATAGCTATTAGAGATATTGGAAATATCATTGCAGCATCTGATAGACCTAATTAAACTCTACAACTGTAATTATGAATATTTGTTCTATGACTGATAATTACGCAGTAAAATTAAACCGTATATTTTTTCCCAAACAATTTCCTCGTTTTCTCGATAGCTATTAGAGATATTGGAAATATCATTGCAGCATCTGATAGACCTGATTAAACTATACATCTGTAATTATAGACCTAATTAAACTCTACATCTGTAATTATGAATATTTGTTCTATGACCGATAATTACGCAATAAAATTAAACCGTATATTTTTTCAAAAATAATTTCCTCCTTTTCTCGAAAGCTATTAGAGATATTGGAAATATCATTGCAGCATCTGATGGACCTAATTAAACTCTACAACTGTAATTATGAATATTTGTTCCATGACCGATAATTACGCAATAAAATTAAACCGTATATTTTTTCCAAAACAATTTCCTCGTTTTCTCGATAGCTATTAGAGATATTGGAAATATCATTGCAGCATCTGGTAGACCTAATTAAACTCTACAACTGTAATTATGAATATTTGTTCTATGACCGATAATTACGCAATAAAATTAAAGCGTATATTTTTTCCCAAACAATTTCCTCGTTTTCTCGATAGCTATTAGAGATATTGGAAATATCATTGCAGCATCTGATAGACCTAATTAAACTCTTCAGCTGTAATTATGAATATTTGTTTTATGACTGATAATTACGCAGAAAAATTAAACCGTATATTTTTTCCAAAACAATTTAATCTTTTTCTCGAAAGCTATTAGAGATATTGGAAATATCATTGCAGCATTTGATGGGCCTAATTAAACTCTACAACGGTAATTATGAATAGTTGTTCTATGACCGATAATTACGCAATAAAATTAAACCGTATATTTTTTCCAAAATAATTTCCTCCTTTTCTCGAAAGCTATTAGAGATATTGGAAATATCATTGCAGCATCTGATAGATCTAATTAAACTCTACAACTGTAATTATGAATATTTGTTCTATGACCGATAATTACGCAATAAAATTAAAGCGTATATTTTTTCCTAAACAATTTCCTCGTTTTTTCCATAGCTATTAGAGATATTGGAAATATCATTGCAGCATCTGATAGACCTAATTAAACTCTACAACTGTAATTATGAATATTTGTTCTATGACTGATAATTACGCAGTAAAATTAAACCGTATATTTTTTCCCAAACAATTTCCTCGTTTTCTCGATAGCTATTAGAGATATTGGAAATATCATTGCAGCATCTGATAGACCTGATTAAACTATACATCTGTAATTATAG